>JANJXV010000966.1:0-246531 GCA_024803745.1 Megascapheus bottae | reverse complement strand
AGATTGAGTCTCTTTTAGTGAGATGGATGGGTCTGGATATTCTGTGAGGATGGATTCATTTTCTTCCAAGAATCTAGTATTGAGAGTACACTTGCTGCTTCCCATGGGGACATTTTCCATGAGCCCAGCGTGTGCCTCTTCAGCTTGCACAATAAGTGGAGTGTTACTCTGACTCAGATGGACTGACTCTGGGTGGAGTGTGAAAGGAAACGGAAGGAAATCTGGCTGCTCTTTTTCTTCCTCCATAGTATCTGCAGGTTCAACTGTGTCACACATGGGGTTCAGAGCAAAAGGTATATCCACAGGACTCTAAACCTGTTTGGTAATTTCTACAGAAGGCCCATGCTTTCTGGAGTGCAGTGATGATTCTCATTCTCCATCAGTCACCAGCTCCATTGGTGGGTTTTTCATCCGGAGTTCAGGATAAGCTCTTCCACGATGACCCAAACCTAAGAATGGAAATAGGTACAGAGTGGACAGAGTGGACTCTGCAAGTTGAAGTGTCACTCAACTTCCATGAGAATCTAATGAAGGAACCTGTAGAACTGGAGTTTGGACTGAACACTGAGGAGGTGTAGGGTCTTTCTAATGAGTGCTTATTCCCGAGTCCATTCAGAGGACAGACATTACCTGGCTGACACCACCCATAAAGGGCATTTTGCCAAGCTCTGTAGAAGTAAGGGCCAACCAATATCTAGACCACATGAGCTTCCTACTCACAGGCTCTGAGGCACCCACACCAGGACTTCTACTTTTTCTTGGTCTTACTGGTCGCACATTCCTCCAGCTGGTCAAAAAGTATGTGTTTAGAAGAGCAGGTCCAAAGCCGGCATGTGGAGCCTCATATAGAGCTTGAGTTGTGTCAGGGTGTGGCAGTTCTTGAACTCGTAGAAATCACTGGGGTAGAAGTCCATTCACATTGTATAGATGGGACACATGATGCTGTGGGCACATTCGGTACAAGGAAAGTGAGAGCCTTCTCTCTCCATCCTGAGCCTTCTACCAAAGCCCCTTTCTTGCAGGACTCTAATGCTGTGGCTGTCCTGCAGAGATGTGCACTTATGTGCTGGGAGGGGTTTAAGAGACACTCGAGAACAGGATGACTTTTACACCCCACTTCCAGAAGCTTCTGAGAGAGGCCTCTATGCATCTGTCCAAAGTAAACGCACCTTAAATTAACTAAGTAAATGCTCTAAATAAATCAATAAGTGAATGCTCTAAATAAAGAACTAAATGCTCATTCCTCTAATCTTAGCCACCCAGCAGGCTGAGCTCTGAAGATCACAGTGGAAAGCCAGTCTAGTCAGTAAAAGTCTAAAGGCACTTGTCTTCAATTAGGCAGCAAAGAGCTAGAACTTGACCTATGACTCAAATGGCACAGTGCTAATTTTTAGACACCAAAGGGATGGCATTTAGACCTGGGTTCAGGTTCAAGTGGCAGCACTGGACCACACACCAAAATGTAAATGCTTTCAGGTTCTAACAGGCAAAGCTATCTCAATCCCTCCCTGATGGCTCAAAAGTGATTCAGCCCCCAGCTTTTCCTCTGACTCCAGTATTTCACAGGCCTCCGCCATTAGTACTGACACCTCATTTCTTACTGGGAAATGGGATTTCCTAGGATGTCACCTAGGTGAGGGCTGCAGTTGGGAGCCACTTACTCATGCCTGAAATCCAACTTCTCAGTAAGCACACTGTTGAGACTCCAGTATCTTGTGAGGAAATGAAATGGCATGGTGTCCCCAGTCTTAATGAAGTAGTTTCGGCACTTGTATCATGCTTAGCTCCCCTGTGAACACCCCAGTGAACCAAACAGGCTCAGAGAGGAGCCAAGTATTCCAAGACTTGGCCAGGAGGAGTGAGTAAACCTGGGTTTGGAGGGGGAACACTCACTTTTTCAAGAGAATTTCCAGCAACTACTACATTGTCCTCCACTATTTGAAATTGTGCAGGAAGTTTCCCACATAAAAGAGTTCACCTTTCTGGTAGGCAGGGATCAGCTTTGTCAGCAGCATCTCCAACAGGCCTTCCTCCAGGATCCATAGATTACAAGGCTCATTCAGAGTCTGAACTGGCTTACCATCACACTATGTTTGCAAAACAGTGGATATTTCAAACGTAGGAATGGGACCACACTTCACACTGAGGAATTGGAATAGAGTAGATTGGAAATGACACACTCTAATCTCAGTAGAGTCACTTGAAAGCACACAAGAAGGTTGTAGTGTGTGGGCAGGATGATGGGTTCAAATAGGTTTCCTCTCAATATACCTCATCTGAGTTACCCTGGAGTTTCCTGGCTTTCTTCCTAGAGAAATGCCTGATATACTGGAATTTTGGCTTGGCACTGATGCAGCATCTACTTCTTCAAGTGAGACATCCATATCTCTCATGCATGAGATCCGAGCCTCCTGACCTTTGGCAACAGCACAGCAACATCTTTCTGGTTCCTGAGCCACAGGCCAAGGGAGCTGGCTTGAGCTGGTTGTCACATACTGTGGCTTGGTTACCAGGGTTCCATATTCTGTTCCATTGTGAGGGAGGTAGGGTCACCTTTCAAGGCCCAATGACCAAAGCTCCTTGCTCACAGAAGACCTCCCCAAAGACATACTGGAGGCTGAATCTCCCTTCCCACCTCACATATGGATGTAGTAAACAGCACACCTTTTTGTTCAAATCCCAAGTCATTAACTAGGTGTAAGTGCTAGCCTGGTCTCAGGCTCAAGGAGCCTTTCTTAGGTAAGATCCAAACTTAACTGTCACTATTCCCCTTACCCTTCACAAGACATTTTGCTTCACAGTGCCTTCTCAGCTTGCATTTTGCCTCTTGCACCTTTTTTTGCTAGTCCTGGGACTTGACCTCAGAGCCTGACCATTGTTCTTAGGCTTTCTTTAGGCTATAGCTGTCCCACCAAGCCACAGCAGCACTTCCAGCGTTTTCTATGTATATGGTACTGCAAAATCAAACCGGAGTCCTTTTTGTGTGTTAGCCCATCACTCTATAAATAGATGAAACACCCAGGCCATCTTGCACATATTTTTCACCTCAATCTACTACGACGTTGTTAGGTTTCTGTATCCTAATCTATTTTTCTTCCTGATGAATATCTGTGCTGTCATCTGTAAAAATGCAAGTGGGAAAATCACAGAAGCATTGGTGACATAAAAAAAAGTCTTAGAGACATAGATAAGTGTTCATTCTTTGTAGGAGAAAGGATATTTTGATATGATGATGATGACTATTTATAAATACTTTATTGGGGTTTAGAGTTTGGCCAAGTGGTAGAGTGCTTGCCTAGCATCCATGAAGATCTAGGTTTGAGTCCTTAATATCACACAGATATAAAAATCCATATGGCAATGTGGCTCAAGTGGCAGAGGGCTAGACTTGGGAAAAGCCAAGAGCAGTGCTCAGGCCCTGAGTTCAAGCCCCAGGAATGGCAGAAAAAACAAAAGAAAAGAAAAGAAAAGAAATGTGCTTTTTACAAGTTATTCACTCACAGCATTTGCCTTTGATTCTTCGCTTCTGCATCTTGTGACTTATCCCTTTCCCTCAATGTAGACAAGAAAAACAGATTTTATTACTTGCTATCCTTTGTCCAATCTTTGGATATTAATTCAAAATACAATATTGCCTGAAATATTGTGTGTGTGCATGTGTGTGTATCTGCCAATGTGTGCATGCACACATGTGTACAGGGTTTAGGGCTTACTCATAGGGCCTGTGTGATAACCCTCAGCATCTTTTCCGCAAAGGTATTGGTCTTTCACTTCTAGCTTATGATAGCTAATTGGAGTTGAGAGATTCACTCAATTTCTTGCCGTGTGCATTGGAACCCAGTGCTGGGTTCTCATATTGTTAATTGTAGCTATAGAGAAGGCTGAGGTCTGGGGATCCTCGTTAGAATCCAGCCCCTGAAAGAAAGTCACTGATAGAAATATTTATCTTCAGTTAAGCACGAATAAACAAGGCAAAAGTGGAACTGTGGCTCAGTTCCTCTTGTACCAGCCATGAGAAAATTAGTAATTGGCAGCACCTGGTCCCTGAGAGAAATCCTTAGCACTGGTTCAAAAAAAGAAAGAAAATAATGAAAAAATTAAAACTTGCTGAGGAATCCATAAGGATAAACGTGCCTGTGAATAATCTTGTCATTTCAGATTCTCTCAAGAGCTTATGTCTCTCTATATTTTATCAAGTTTTTTTTTAAAGATATTTACATATTTTCTATCTTTCTTAAACAGAGATAGCCATCCACAAAACACAAACACAAACTCTCACACAGTATACCACCCACCCATAAGTGTCTGGGTACGTATATATGTATATTCATATGTATTGATCTGTCTCTCTATACTAATATATAAATGCATAAACATATGTATTTAGACAAACAGGAAACATACATAGATAGGTCTCAGGCATTTCCAGATTTTGTGCACGTCTTCTGAGTGCAACTTACCATTGTATTGTTTGTCAAGATAGAGTCCCTCTAACTTTTGGCCAGCTTCTTGTCCTTTGATACTTTTTTCTGCCAGTCCTGGGTTTTGAACGCTAGGCCTGGATGCTGTCACTGAGCTTGAGCTTCTTGCATTCAGTAGTTTATTGCAGATAAGAGTCTCATGGAGTTTCTGTCCTGGGCTGGCTTTGAATTGTGATCCTCAGATCTCAAACTCCTGAGTAGCTAGGATGACAGTCTTGAGCTACCAGTACCTGGTTCCTTTGCCTCTTTTACCCTTTTTTTGGGGCCCACCACAGCCATGGTATCTACCTTCCTATGTTCTCTCCACCTGCCCCCACACAGGGGTCTGACAGATGCTATCCAAACACTTATTCATGTCCTCCTCTGTATTGGCTGACAGCTAAGACATGCACTCACTTGTCTGGATGCCAAACACAAAGCCATGTGATTGTTTCTCAGTCTGGAACATCCTTTCAGATTTATAGCACCACAGAGGGTCAGGTTGATGCTCCTCCAGGGCTTCTTAAATTGTTCTCATATTAATCCACAACACGTTTGTCATCACTTGTCCAGCTAATTCATGGACTAAACCAGCATTCCCTACAAAATTAGATCCCAATACCATGAGGACGCTCAAGGGTGCATTCAGAGTGTGACCTGCAGGTGGATGTGAGCCTGTCTAACTTGGAGGGGATTTCTCCACCACAGGAAATGGAATACAAATTTAGAATCTGCTTTCATGAGGTGACAATCTCTGGCAGATGTTCTTATCAAATGTGGCACTGCCTACTTCCAGCTTAAAACATGGGTGGATGACCCAGCATAACAGAGAATGTATTCACCCCGGCCCAACACATAGGCTGGGACCCTGAACTTTTAGGTAGCATTTGGCTTTGAAGGTCATGAGATCTTAGTCTACAAATGATGAACCCCCTCCCGTGAGGCATAGCAAACGGAGCCAAAGTGCAACCCAGTTAAGCACCAGATCAAGCTTCCCTTCATCAGTAGGGTATGGTTTGAAAACTGTGCATAGCTTCTGTTTGAATCCAGACAAGAAAGGAAAGTCCATGAAACTCTCATTTACAGTTAACTGCCAAGAAAAAGCCAAAGATAGAGATGAAGCTCAAGAGAGCTAGAGAGCCATCTGAAAAGAATGGTTACACCCTGCAACATCCTCATTATCTGATCTTGAAAACATCTCTGGGTGCATCCCAGCATGCAGCCAGCATCTGGGGGTGACAGTGACCCCTGCGCCCATTGGCAATCTGCACTGTCTCTGACATCTGTAATGTGAACCTCATTCTGTTGGGTTTGGGAAGCGGTGTCAACCCTGCAGAAGGAACCAACTGTGCCCTAACTCCCACTGTACCCTGGGGCCCCTAGCATTCCCCCATCTGCACCCCTCCTGTGGCTTCTGATCCTAGGGAGCCCCCCTGCTCTGTCCTACACTCACATGAAGTGCATATATCTTTTCCTGGGGCAACTTCTCCACAGAGAGTACATGACATGCCCACTCTCCAGGCACGGGAAGATCCTGCCAAAGTAGCAAGTCAGTGATAAGGACATAAAGTGATGAATAGAATTTTACATCCTGATGGTAGACAGTCTGCAAAATCCAAGGGAGAATGGAATTGGAGGGGACCAGGGATCAGGATGTGGGCATGGAGCTTCCCTGCCAAGGGGGTGGGGGAAGTCACAGGCTGGGGGATGCACAGGATGATCCATGGTCCCTGTGCAGCTACTGGGTCACCCCCTTCTGCATCTGAGACTTTGGCTTTGAGCTCTGTGATCGTCAAGATGTGCACAGTCTGTACTCTGGCTGGCAGAAGAAAGGACCCTTTGAAGACAATTGTAGACCCTTTGTGAGTGTAGGTAGGGGTAGGCTGGACACCCAGTCCAAGAGGAGCTAAAACTGGAGTCGAGGGGTGTGCAAGGAGTGGGTGTGAGGGTTGTGGGCAGTCACAGTCACGGCAGAGGTGGCTCTGCCTGTGGGGTGAGTGCCTCCCTGCAGGCACAGCACTGGACATATCAGAGATCCACATGAAAATGAAAAGCTGGAAATGGCACTATGGTTCAAATGGTAGAGCATCAACCTTGAGCAAAAGAGCTCAGGGACAGTACCCAGGACCTGAGGTCAAGCCTCATGACTGTAAAAGAAAAAGAACCAGGACTATGAGAGGGAACCTGGTACTCTCTTGGTCTAATCAGACACAAGAAGAGGCCGGGATAGGCTGTGGAAAAACACAGAGAACATCTTCCCCCAGCTCATCCTGTCCTGTATGCGGGGACAGCCATGTAACTAGGGCTACAGTGAGATCATCGTCACCCCTGTGCTGCCATCTGAATTGTAGGCCTATGTCCTGGCATGGGTTGTCCTGATGGCTGAGCAGGTGCCCTAACCCTAGATGGAGAGCAGCCACTGACTGTGGTAGCTAAGGAGAGATCTGTTCCATAGCTATCAGGCCACCCAGCATGGGAGCCATAACCACCCCTCACCCAGGTAGAGGCCAATGGTTCTCCAGGTGCTACTAACATTGCCCCACCCCTAGCTCTGGGTACACGTGACATTCCCTCCACAAGGAGCAGGACAAAGTGAGGGATCAGGAAGCTGCCTAGGGGCCTCAGATGATGGCCAGGCTGGCACTACAGATGGCCTCACTCTGTCACCACCTTCCCCTGCCTCCATCATTCCTCCATCATGCCTCTCTACCTCCCACCCATTAACCTTGGAAACCAATGAACTGGGCTCTCATCATTCCTCTCATCTCTTCACCCACCTTGCCATGGGTACATCCCTCTGTCACTTCCACCCCACACACATCCCACCACCAGCCACCCTCTAGCTTATGAGGATCCCAGAGGAAGCTCTTGGTGAAGGGCCTGTGACCACAAAACAGTTACTATCACCCACTCCGGCCTGATCCACCACAGAATAAGAACAGCCAAGCAGGCACACACTGCAGCAGAGTTGCTCTGCTGCCACCCTGATTTCTTCATGGCCAGGACTTGGCTCTCCTCAGCCTCCCAGCTCAGTAACCAGAACATTGTGCTTTCACAGAGCCATGGCTTCCAGTCTCCATGGACACAATGACATCAAGGTGATGCCAACTTCCCCATCTCTATATACTTCTAACTATGGGATGGGAGCTGAGGTTCTCTTCTGTGACTCCATCCGCTAAGAGGCTCATGCAGATTTCTATCCTTTGCTCATCATGGTGACTCTTTGGTTAACAAGTCACTGCTGGGCTTCCAGTTCACCACATATAGAACCCATACTCCAACGCTTTTCTTAGAAGGACTGATGTCTTTTAAATACTCTCTAGTTTTAAATTTCTAGTTCCTTCTCTCTTTCATTTATATATTTCCCTTCCTCACATACTTCCCTTTTTTTACCTTCCTTCTTTCATTCCTGGACTTGAACTCAAGACCTGGAGCTTTTTCTTAGCTTTTCTTTGCTCAAGGTAGCACTCTAGCTCTTAAGCCACAGCTCTACTGCAATCTTTGTTCTTGCTCTAAAGTGGGAGTAAGAGTCTCATGCATTTTTCCCTTTGCTGGGATGGTTTTAAACCACAATACTAAGATCAGGATCCTGAATATGCCTCGGATTACAGGTATTATCTAATCAAAACAAATTCCTGATTTCTTTTTTAGACATAATTAGTTCTTTCAGGTGAGCCACCAGCCACTCATGCAAGAGCATTGCAGGATCCCAGCATTCATCTTGTCTCCAGTCTTATTCCATCCATCTCACAATGGCCATTTAAAACACCCTGCTGCATGCCTGAAGTCGCAAGGAACGTTCTCAACGCCATGAGAAGCCCCCTTAAGCTCTGCCTCAGATATGCCCAGCCCCCATCCCACTTCCACATGAGCATTTGTTTAGGAGAAATTTCCTGAGTACATCATCATCTTTTCCTCACCATTCAAATTTCATCTTTGGAGTCATTTCTCCCAGACAAAGAGGAACATGATCCATGGTTTGATAGCAGCTCCAGCTTCATAGTCCCAGCCACCAACACCCCCCCATTACCCTGCCAGACACCTGAATTCAAGAACAATATTTTCACTACCCCTGACTCTTATCAAATGTTTTAACTTATACAGTGCATTAAAATAATTTTACTAAATGGAATAAACACATGGCATCAAGCTTCAGAATCTTTGCACCTAAACTTTTAGTGAATCACAGACACACCAGCATTTCTGTAGCCAACAGAAATCTTAGCTTTGAGATTTCAGCATTCCTGGTATCCAAGTTTGGATGTGCTAACACTGCCCTTAATGGGGCACTTCAATCACACAATCCCACAACAATCAATGTCATTTGACATTCACTGGTAGGTGGTGCTAGGAAAAAGACTGATGTGCCAACTCCATGCTGGCTTGACCTATGCCATCTTCAAACCTGGAGCAAGTGGGGCTCCTCTCTCCATGACACCTTTTGTGTACTACCCCAGGAGGACCTTTACCTTGAGACAAAATTATGAAGACTATCTCTACCAGCAAAGATTCCAGTGAGATGTGCCTACATGGATAAAGCTAAAATCTCACTAAAGTGAGGTTGTTGGCAGTGCTGGAGCCTGAACTAAGGGCCTGGGCACTAAGCATTTGTACTCAAGACTAGCCCTTTACCACTGGAGCACAAACTCCATTCCCAGCTGTTTTTATTTTTGGTAGTAAGAATCTATCAGACTTTCCTGTTCTAGGTGACTTGGAACTTCCATACTCAGATCTCAGCCTCCTGACCAGCCTGGATTAAAAGTGTGGATCAGCCATGCGCCACACCTGAGGACTTCTGCCAGCACATTTTTTCCCAAAAATTGGAAGAGGAAGATGAGGGAGGGTTGGGTTCATCCTGCCCTGCATATGAAGGAGAGCCTCAGCGCCTGAACTTCATTCCCTGTTGTAGACTGCTGGAGGAAAAGGAAGCAAATAGGCACAGGCTGGCAGCAGATGCCACAGAACAACTTGTGACCAAGACTCCCAGAGCAGACTTCAGAATCGATGACAGAGTTGGATCTACCCAGTAACAGAGGCAGTGGTGACACCTGAAACTGCGCGTTTGAGCCTTTGCTGCTAGTAAACAGGGCCACCTATGTCTCAATGAGAAAGGTGAGATTTTGGTGGAGAAGGTGAGATTAAACATTATGTATCATGCAAGAAGACAGACTATAAGGGGTCTTTTATTATTCCAAGTGAAATTTTGGATTTCCTCTTCTGTTTCTTTAAAGAATGACATTGGGATATTGATGAATATTGCACTGAATTTGTAGATATTCCTTATCAAGATTGCCATTTTTACAATATTACTTCTTCCAAACCAGGAGCATAGGTTTTTGCATTTCCTCAGTTCTGCGTTAATTTCCTTCTCCAGGGTTTATAGTTCCATCAAAAAGCTGCTTTACATTCTAACTTAATTTCTAGGTATTTTATTTTCTTTGATAGCAAAATGAGTTGCTATCCTGATTCTTGCCTCATTCCTCTCATTTGTTGGCATATAGGAAGGCAGTTGACATTGAGGGTTAATTTTATACCCTCCTACCTTACCAAAGTTTTATATCAGCTCAAGCAGCTTTGGAGTAGAGTCTATAGGATTCTTAAATACGGAATCATGTCATCTGTAAGGAGAGAAAGTTTCAGTTCCTCTTTCCCTTTTCCTCCTCACTCCAGTTAGAATGGCCAAGATCCAGAAATCTAATAACGTATGCTGGAGGGGATGTGGCCAGGAGGGATGACTACTACACTGCTGGTGGGATTGCAAACTCGTTCAACCACTATGGAAAGCACTATGGCAGTATCCCAAAAAGACTAAACATAGAGCTCCCCTGTGATCCAGCAATTTCACTACTTGCCAATCGTCCAGATAGGACACACTAAATTCACTAGAACAATAACATTTATCACTGCACTATTTACTATAGCAAAGGTATGTAACCAACCCAGATGCCCGTCAGTTGATGAGTAGATCAAATATGGTATTTTTACACAATTGAATTCTGTGCTTCTGTCAGAAAGAATCACATACACGAATTTGTAAGGAAATAGAAAGACTGTAAAGTTTAGAAATTAGTTTCTGTCTCCTTCTCTCTCTCCTTCTCTATCTCTGTAAAATTTAGAAGTTCCTGTTTCTTTCTCTCTCTCTCTCTCTCTCTCTCTCTCTCTCTCTCTCTCTCTCTCTCTCTCTCTCTCTCTCTCTCTCCAATCCTTAGGCTTGAACTCAGAGCCTGAGCTACTTTTGCTCAAGTTTAGCACTCTACCATTTGAACCACAGTGCTGCTTCTGGCTTGCTCTTTTTACGTAGTATTGAGGAATCTAATCCAGGCCTTCATCATTGATAGGTTAGCACTCTACCACTAAGCCACACAGTCAGCTTTTAGAGGTTTCTGACAAAGGTTTTCCTACATGCTATTATTTCTTCTGTGAGTGCTCTTAATGCTTGCTGAAGGTTGACTTTGTTTAGAAGACTTACCCTAATGCTCCCATACACAGAGATTCTATATATAGCTAAATGTTTTTCATTACTCAGAATTTCTCTATTGTTCTGAAATGTACTGAAGACTGACTTCTGATTAAAAGTCATAGCACATTTGTTCTATTCATTAGTTTTCTTTTCTTCTATGGGAATCAGGTTTGTGATGAACACAGAAGTATGCCTTCCAGGTCAAACACTTTCCACATTTGTAATATTCATAAGGTTTTTGTCTCCTATGTGCATTTTATACTTAGTCATGCGTTCATGATGGATTTTTCATATTCTTATATTCATACGATTTTTATCCTGTGTCTGTGTGGTATCATGCAAACTCAACTATGAGTTCTTCAAAAAAATTTCCCTTTCATTTTATTCATAGGATTCTATCCTGTGGGTGTTTAGTGATAAATCTTGACTTGTGCCTTCTGGGGAAAAGACTGAACATTTGCTACATTCATTAAGGGTTTTATCTTGTGTTGGTTCTGTGACACAAGCTGAGTTTTCTTCCACAGACTAAAAAGTCTTTCCTATTTATTACATTGCTAAGGCTTCTCATATGTGCGAACTCTCTTACGCTTCCTGAAGGGTGAATACTGCACAAAAGACTTTCAACTTTGGTTATATTCCAAAGGTTTCTAATAAGTGTGAATTCTGTTATGCCTCCTGTAATGTGACTTCATCTGAAGGTCTTACCACATTTGATGCACTCGTACAGTTTCTCTCCTGTGTGTGTTCTCTGATGCAATTTGAGGGAAGACTTCCATTTGAAAGACATCCCACCTCGGTTACATTCATAAGGTTTTTCTCCTGTTTGAATTGTCTTATGCATGTTGAGGTTTGGCTTCTGTGTGAAGGACTTTCCACATATGTTACACTCATAAGGTGTTTCTCCTGAGTATATTCTCTGATGAACATGGAGTTTTACCTTCCATTTGAAAGACTTTCCGCATTCACTACATGCATAGGTTTTCTCTCCTGTGTGTGTTCTATTATGCCCATCAAGATATGACTTCCACTTGAAGGTCTTTCCACATTTGTTGCACACATAAGGTTTCTCTCCTGTGTGTGTTCTTTGATGAAATTTGAGGGAAGATTTCTGTCGGAAAGACTTTACACATTGGTTACATTCATAAGGTTTCACTCCTGTGTGTATTCTCTGATGAACACGAAGTTTTCCCTTCCCTTGGAAAGACTTTCCACATTCATTACACTTATAAGATTTCTCTCCTGTGTGTGTTATTTGATGAACTCGAAGGTGTATCTTCTGGGTGAAAGACTTTTCACATTTGTTACATTCATAAGGTTTCTCTTCTGTGTGTCTTCTCTGGTGCAAAGTGAGGTATGATTTCAGTCTAAAAGTCTTCCCACATTTATCCCATTCATAAGATTTCTCTTCTGTGTGAGATCTCTGATGTGTGCTGAGAGCTGAAATTTTATTACGTTCCTCATATTCATAAGGTTTGTCTTCTCTTGGAGATGGAGGTTGGAGCGTCAGGTCTGACTTCTCAGAAATTAATTTTCACACTTGATGTACGCATCACATATCTCAGGATATTTGCTCTGAGGTATTGTAAGGCGTATTTCATTACTGAAAGATTTCTCACATTCACTACATGTATGAGGAGTCTCTCCTGTGTACATTTTCGGATGTGTAGTGATGGTCGGTGTTAAGTACAATATTTTTCATCACACAGTACATTTAGCCGTTTTCCTCCCTCCCTGAAGAATTTCTTGGGCAGGGAGAACAGAATTATGATACTGCAGATCTTTTGGACTGTCACAATCATGAATAAAATGCTCTGATTATCTGATGGATTTTTTAAGAACAGGAGACATACGAGATCTATATGCAGCATGCATCTCATCAGGCTTAGGAGACAGAAGCATGTTCTGACACTTAATGAACTCCTCAGTCCTCACCCCTAAGTTGTTACCGTTATTACTAATCAGCTCTGGATTATGTGTAGAGCTCAAATTTAAAGTTGTTGCAAATCTCACGTTTTCCTCCACTTCGATACTACTTGCAACTGCTACTTCACAAAGACATTCATGTGGACTTTCCTGGCAAGTCTTGAACACATTTTCCATTACCTGGACATCTAAAATGAGTCATAGAAAAAAAGACACAAACATACATGAGATACAAATATTCCTTACTGTAAAGGTAATGACTTTACTTTCCCATCCTAAGTGTTAGATATTTTAAAATATAAAAGTGGAAATTGATTTGTGAGAAATATATGCTTTTCTCCCTAACATATTAAGAAAATGATATTTTACAATGACCAATAATGTTTTTCTGTGTTTTAGTTCTCTTTTTTTGTATTTTTTAATTGTAATTAGTAAAAGGGTTACATGATATTGGCCAGATATAAGGTGCATTAATTCACATACATTGATACCCTTTCACATGTCTTGGTACCCGTATCCCTCCCCCCCCACACCCCCCACCCGTCTTGATTTTCCCCCCTTCCCTATCAAATTTCAAATATCCAAATACAAATAAATTCAATAAATCAGATGACAAAGTGAGATACTATACCAATATGAGATAACCAAGGGACAGCAAAGGAGTGCTCCAGTGGCGCAATCGGTTAGAGCGCGGTACTTATATAATAGTTCTCTTTTTATATCACAGGAAATATTTATTGAAATTACCCATCTATGTATTGCTACAGTTTTAAGCTGAGTACTACCTATAATATACCTGCAGCTGTTTTTTTTCAAATACTGTTTTGTTTATACATTGAGGTATAGCTGCCTTTCTTTTATTTTTGAGAAATAATCTAAATATTGTGCTGTTTTGCATCTTTTTAAAACTTTTTTTTCTTTTCTTTTCTTTTTTCTTGTAGTTCATAGGCCTCGGCCCTGTCCCTGAACACTTCAGCCGAAGACTATAACCCCTATCCTTGAGCTACAGCCCCACTTCCTCTTTTCAAGAGTTAACTACAGATAAGAGTCTCAGGTCCTGAGTAGCAGATAGGATTACCTTACCCAGTTTCAATGCTGTTTGCTTATTAACCATTAAGTGAGGAACACGAATTTTTCTAGATTCAGCGACCACAAGTTTGGTGTATATGTCTGTTGGCTTTGATCCAAGCAAGAACGATTCTTGAGAGTAAGGACTTACACCTATATCCCTTCAGTTACAACTTCTCAATGAAGTCTCAATTTAGGTATTTGTGGGAATTTTGAAATTTATTTCTTTCCATTTGAAGTCTTATAAAAATTCCTTTTCTAACACTCCTGTCCCTTAGAACCATGGAAGACCAGCAAATCCCCAGCTCATTGTCTAGTTAATTTTCTTATGTTGATTGAAACTTTGTTGTTTTTTTTCCCTTCCATTCCTGGGTTTGAACTTAGGACCTAACCACTGTCCTTGGGTTTTCTCAAGACTAGAACCCTACCAATGAAGTCATTACTTCTGGCTTTTTCTATGTATGTGGTAATAAGGAATCAAACCTGTGTCTTTGTGCATGCTAGGCAAGCACTCTACCACTAGGCTCAATTTCTGGTGGAAAGGTCTGGTTCTGAATACCAGTCTCTTCCTACCAGCAAAAAGATATTATCCTTATCAGAGAATAATGCCCTGACTTATTCCTTGTTTGCTCAATCATTTATAGTCTTAGTTTTAAAGAAATGAAATATCATTCTTTCTTTCTTTCTTTCTTTCTTTCTTTCTTTCTTTCTTTCTTTCTTTCCTTCCTACCCTCTTTCTTCCCTCTTTCTTCTTTCTTTCTTTCTTTCTTTCTTTCTTTCTTTCTTTCTTTCTTTCTTTCTTTCTTTCTTTCTTTCTTGTTTTGCAGTCATGGGACTTGAATTCTAGACCTGGCTGTTCTTCCTGAGCTCTTCAACTCAAGGCTACTGCCCTATGTCTTTAGACTCAACCCCACTTCCCATTTTCTATTGGTTCATTGGAGAGAAGAGTCTAAGGTGTTTTTGTGATAGGTCAGTCTTTGAACCTTGATCCTCAGATCTCAGCCTCCTAAGTAGCTAGGATTACAGGCATGAGCCACGGGCTCATGGCGTTCTCATTTTATTTTGTTTCACAGTGATTTCTACAGAGAAATCTAACTTTAACTCTACTGCCACATAGAATTCATTATATCACCCTATGATTCTTGGTGCCGGGGTTTTGGGCTAGCATGCACAAAGACCTGGTTCAGTTCCTTGGTACTACATACAAAGAAAAAGCCAGAAGTGGTGCTATGACTCAAGAAGTAGAGAGCTAGCCTTGAGAAAACCCAAGGACCAAGCATAGGATTGGGAAAATGAAATGATTCTTGATTCATTCACAAAGAATTCCATAGGTTCCACACAGGATTTAGGGTAACTAAGAATATTATTGCTCAGTACATCACAACATGAACTTACCAATGGGGCTCAGGCTCCAACATCAATATGAAGATGAATTCACTCACCTGTGATATTCTTGTCAGAGGAATTTCCTATCCAGAGTTCTGCACAGTTTTCTAGCTTGCCAATTAATACAGGTTTGGGAACACAGGGCCCTGTAAATTAGAAACAATAGAGAATTATTGCTTATGCTGTGTCATCATTTCTTTAAGTTTGCAGACATCCTACTCACAAGTTACCTATTAAATCTTTTTTCTCATTTCTCACTGGCTCCATGGTTGACTTTTCCCCAGCTCTGGATTCATTTTGTATGGCATAAACTTAGCTGTCTTTCTCAAGGCTAGAAAAATACCAGTTTGAGTCCCAGCTCCACTTACATGCATAGGTCTTCATGCATGCTAGGCAAGCACTCAACCACAAAGTCAAACTCTTGACACTCCACTAACATTTTTGAAAGGTTACTTGGAGTTATAGAGTTTCATGGCAATTTTTATGCCATTGCTGGCTTCAAATTAGAATTCTTAGATTTCTTCCTCCTGAATATTTTAAGATTACAGGCATGAAACATTGCACCTAGTGCCAGGTTTCCATTATAAACTCACTGTTTAGTGATTTGTAGATCCTATTTCCAATAATGATATATATTCTATTCTGGATTGTTTATCCACTTACAATTACTGTGTAAGTTTGGAATGTCGTCTCCATTAGAGGAAACATAATTTAGAACTGTTGTCAAAGTATCCTGAAGGTATCCTGAAGAATGAGTACAAAATTACCTTAGGTTTTCTTTAGAAAATAATGATACTTCTCAGGGCCTGGAATCTTTCATTTAAATAGTATTGAAAGTTTGATAAACATTCACATATCTGCAAAATAACAAGGCACTTGGCCTTGCAAGTGAATTTGACTTTTGCTCACCTAAGGGCACCAGGTTGCTGTAGGTCTCCAGCATTACATCTCTGTACAGGGTTCTCTGAGCATTGTCCAGATGCTGCCCACTCCTTCCAGCTGAATCCACAGCTACATCATCAAATGACACCAGCTTCTGGAATGGCACATTTTCATCAACTAATTAGCACTGAGTTATAAACACACCATGTCTGGAATTTTATTCTTTTTTTATTGGAATTGTATTCCTTTACTTAAATGTTTAGACTTACATGAAATATTGACCTGAAAAGCTTAGGGATGGTGCCTAGGCCCAGAGTTCAAGTCCCAAGACCCACAAAAAAATAAAAAGGCAAGCCAGGTGTTGGTGGCTCACGCCTGTCATCCTAGCTACTCAGGAGACTGAGATCTGAGGACCATGGTTCAAAGCCAGCCTAGCACAAAATTCCATGAGACTCCTTTCCAATTACCCACCATAAAATGTTTAATGGCTTGTGGCATATCATGGAAGAGCAATTGTGGTATCGACAAAAATAAGTCGGGGGAGTAGATTTAGGTTATAAATGGAATTATTCCATTGAAAAGGAACCTACATTATATGATGACGTATGCTGGTACTGTGAGAATATTGCAAAATCTTAGGGTATCAATTAATAATACTGTGAAGTACACCCAGAATGTTTATTTTCTATGTCTGGCATAATAATCACTTGGGGAAGAAACTTTTTTTTCTTTTTTTTGGCTGGGTGATTTGTAAGGCTTGAACTCTGGGCCTGGGCACTGTCCTGAGCTCTTCAACTCAAGGCTATCACCCTACCCGATGAAGCCACAGTGCCATTTCCCATATTCTAGTGGTTAACTGTAGATGAGAGTCTCATAGACTTTCTAATGCGCAGGCTGGCTGAACCAAATGTTTAGATATTAGCCTGATATCTGAGTGGCTAGGATTACAGGTAGAAGTCACTGCACCTGGCAAGAAATTTATTTCTTGCTGTTTTATACTACAAATTTACTGTATGTTTTACTTTTTCAAAAAGACTGAGGATGACCTTTGTTCTGTATATAATGGGAAGAGGGGTAGGGAGCTGTGAGCAGAAGAACTGAGGGGCAATACTCAGGGTAGGACAATAGCCTTAAACTAAAGAGCTCACGGCCCAAGATCCAAGCCCCACTACCCCACAAAAAAAAGGGAAAAAAATGGAGATTGGAGAGGATTTTCTAAAAAGAATATATAGAAATAGTAGTTCAAAATGTAGAAAGAAGTTCAATATTAACAGTCATGAGAAAAATTAAAATTACAATGAAATCATTACTTTAAATATGTTAATATAAATATAGTTTTAAACAAAAGATCCACATACACACACACAAACACACACACACACACACGCATACAATAAAACAACTTTCAAAGTCTATTACTGGGAAGGTATTGAGAAGAAGTAGAACTTTGGAATAGTTCTCTAAGGAATATAAAGCAATCAAAAATTGCGTGGAGAGTGCTAAAAAAGTGCTAAATATAGAAGTACATAGAAATATGGTCCAACACTTCTATTTCTAGATTTGTACCTAACGGAAGAGAAAGCAGAGACTAGAACAAATATGTGGAGAATCCATTCACAACTATTAATAATAATCCAAAGATAGAAATATGCAAAACAATGCATTGAAAAGGAAGAACATTTTACTATATTTTACAGATGAATCTTGATTACAGTAAACTAAAAATACAGCAGTCATAAAGGAAGAGCTAGGGTATGTTTTCCCTTCCAGAGCTTCCAAGGATCAACAAACCCGTAGAGCCAAAAAGCACGATGGTTCCAGAGAATGGAGTAGAGAGGAACAGGAGCTGAATGTTTAATGATTATACATGGAAGATGAAAATTGCTCTAGATGGATAGAATGAAGAGAGAACTGTACCCTAAACAATGGTTATGTAGCCACACAGGATGGAATTGAACACGAAGGTTCAATTCCGCAGTACCACATACACAGAAAAAACCAGAAGTAGTGCTGTGGCTCAAGTAGAAGATCACTAGGCTTGAGGAAAGCTGAAGGACAGTGCTCAGACCGAGTTCCAGCCAAAGGGCTTGTTTAAAAAAAATCCAGAAAGCTGAGCATGATGGGTTGGTGGCTCACTTCTATAATCCTAGCTACTCAGGAGGCTGAGATCTGAGGATCAAGGTTTAAAGCCATCCTGGCACAAAAAGACCTGAGACTCTTATCTCCAATTTACTTTTAGAAAATGTGAAGTGGGGCTTGGCTCCAGGGTAAGGTGGTAGCCTGGAGCTGAAGAGCTCAGGGATAGTGCCCAGGCTGAGTTCAAGATCTATGACCCACCAAAAAAAAAAAACAAAAAACAAAAAATAATATGGAAAACTTTGGATTCTGTGAATTTTATCAGGCATATAAATGTTTTTTTTGCTGTTGAAATAAATTGTTTGGAAATATTTTAAAAGTTTTTACCCAGAAATGTACACTACAAATGGAATTAATAACAAACACAAAATATGAAAAAGATACAAATTATCACAATATGGGTATCCTGCATCTGTATCTTTCACTGACTCCTGTTCAAATGAGTCACATATTCTGAATCATTTCTCCCAGTCCATATATGCCACACATGTTAGCTTGTACTGAACTTCTTGGAAAATCAAAAGCAAATACAAAGCAAATGTGTGTTAGCTTTTGTCAACAGTAATATTTCAAATATAAATCCCTACTCATTGCATTATTTAATATCAATGCCGGAATCTAACTTACACTGGCATAATCTTCAATCTTTTGAGAATCTTCAAAAGGGTATGTAAATATTTAGGATCGTTATGTCTTCCTGGAGGAAAGATCCCGTTAGTGGTATATAGTAACCTTCTTTGTCTTTTCTTACTAATTTTAGTTTGAAGTCTATTGTATCTGATATGAGGATGGCAACTCCAGCCTGTTTATGGGGGCAGTTAGATTGATAGAGTTTATTCCAACCTCTCACTTTCAAAAGATGATTGTTTTTGGGTAAGATGTGTCTCTTGAACACAGCAGAACGATGGCTCTTGCTTTTTGATCCAACTAGACAGCCTATGCCGTTTAATTGGAGAGTTAAGTCCATTGATATTGAGAGTTAGGATTGAGAGATATTTATTAGTTCCTACCATTTTTAAAAGCTACTAGTAGTGCCTGTGTCTTGACAGTTCTTGTGGTCCTTAGATGGTATGCTGTTTAGGTGCCATTTCTTTCCCTATATGGCATTTATTTTGGTTTTCTATGTATAGAGCATCTTTGAGAATTCTCTGTAGTGTTGGTTTTGTTTCGACATATTGTTGCAGCTATTCCCTGGAGTGGAATGTTTTTATTGTTCCCTCAGTTATGAATGAGAGCTTAGCTGGCTACAGTATTCTTGGTTGGTAGTTATTTGATTTAAGGGCATGACATATATGCTTCCAGTCACTTCGTGCTTGCATGGTCTCTGCTGAGAAATCTGGGGTTATTCTGATTGGTTTGCCTTTATAGGTTACTGATCCCTTTTCCCTGGCTGCCTTTAGGAGTTTTCCTTTCGTTTCTATTGATCCAGTACGGATCACAATGTGGCGGTGGCATGTTCTTTTCTGGTCAGGTCTGTTTGGGGTTCTAAAAGCTTCTCGTATCTGGATGGGCCTGCCCTTCTGGATATTTGGGAAATTCTCTGAGATGATTCCCTGAAGTATATTTCCAATACCATTGACCTCTTTCTCCACGCCCTCCTCAATACCAACTAACCTTAAATTAGGCTTCCTAATTGCATCTTGGACCTCCTTAAGCGCTCTCTCATATTTCCTAGATTTGGATTGACTCATTTTCTGTTCTTTATAATACCTAAATTATCTTCAGCCCCGGAAATTCTCTCCTCTGCATTGTCTAACCTGCTATCAAAGCTATCTACTTTATTTTTCATCTCCCTTGCTTCTAATTGTTCATTTTTGATGCCTTGCATCTCCTGATTTTGATCATGTATGGATTTCTTTATCTCCTTGATTTCCTTTTGAGTGGTTAGCTCAGAAGCTTTATTTTCTTTGGGCATTTGCTGGAGTTTGGTCACGTTTTTATTTGTGGATTCTATGAATTCATCCATCTTTCTTTGAAAAACCTTTATTATGGCCTCCTTTATGGCTTCTTCTTTTTCACTTATCACCTTGTTTTTGCTTTCCTCTTGTTCAGCTATGGCTTCCTCCATTATCTCTTTCTTTATATTTTCACGTTTTCCATTAATGATGTTTATCAATTGCATTTGTGTAGCACTTGAAAGACTCTGGTCTAGGTTTGCCAGTGACTGTTCCATTGTCTGTTTGCATTGGGTGGGTGATGTTGATTCCTGATTTGACATTTTTCTTGAGTTTCTTGTTCTGCCCATTTGAAAATGGGAGCAAGATTACTACTAAATACGATTACAGTTTTTCAGATATAACCAACCTAGACCTCTGTAGCTGGCAGACACTAGATGTTCAGAAGTTTTAATTGGTATTATCACTCTTTCTTTTTCTGCACTTACAGACCAGTCTAATACAACCACTGATAAGCGATTTATACCCAAAACAATAAGCCTCTCAATCCAATCTCTATTGTCTTTAAGTCCCTCTGAGCCTAGCATATTTGAGTACAAAGTTTGGAAAGTATTAGTATAAAACATATGTGTTGCTGAACGACTAGCTCTTAGCCCAACCAGTGGCCTCACAGTGGACCATGGGATGGATCTGTTTTTCTTCTCTACGTTGTGGGAAAGGGGTATTTCACAAGATGCAGAAGCGAAGATTTCAGAAGCAAATGCTGTGAGTGAATTAGCTCGTAAAAGCATTTTTATTTTCTTTTATCTTTCTGCCAATCTTGGGGCTTGAATTCAGGGCCTGAGCACTGTCCTCGGGATTTCTCAAGTCTAGCCCGCTGCCACTTGAGCCACAATGCGACATCTAGATTTTCTATCTATGTGATACTGAGCAATCAAACCCAGATCTTCATGGATGCTAGGCAAAAATTCTACCACTATGCCAAATTCTCCACCCTGACATAGTAATTATAAAGTCATCATCATCATATCAAAATATCCTTTCTCCTACAAAGAATGAACACTTAACTGTGTGTAATGCTTTTTTTTAATTTCACTAATTCTTCTGTGTTTTCCCTCTTGCATTTTTTACACTTGACAGCAAAGCTAATCATCAGGAAAAAATTGATTAGGATACAGAAACCTAATAATATCCTAGTAGATTGACGTCAAAAATATGTTCAAGATGCCCTGTGTGTTTCACCTAGTGGTAGAGTACTTGGCTACGAAGCAAAAAGACTCAGGTTTTATTCCTCATTACCACATACATAGAAAACGCTGCAAGTGGTGCTGTGGCTCGGTGGGACAGCTAAAGCCTAAAGAAAGCCCAAGAACAATGTTCACACTCTGAAGTCAAGTCCCAAGACTAGCAAAAACAAAAAAAATTGACAAGGGGCAAAATGCAGGCAGAGAAGGCACTGTGAAGCAAATGTTTTGTAAAGGATGACGGCAATATTGACCCTTAAGTTTGGATCTTACCTAAGAAAGGCTCCTTGAGCCTGAGACCAGACTGGTAGTTGGGCCTAGTGGAAGACATTGGGATACGACAAATAAGGTGTGCTGTTTACTACATCCACATGTATATTGTGAGATTGGAGGAGATGTTCAGCCTCCAGTATGTCTCTGGTGAGGTCTTTTGTGAGCAAGGATCTTTGGTCATTGGGCCCTGAAAGGTGACCCTGCCTCCCTCACAATGGAACAGAATATGGAACCCTGGTAACCAAGCCACTGTAACTAACAACCAGCTCAAGCCAGCTCACTTGGCCTGTGGCTCAGGAGGAAGAAAGATGTTGCTGTGCTGTTGCCAAAGGTCAGGAAACTCGAGTCTCAGGCATGGAAGTTGTGGATGTCTTACTCGAAGATGTACATGCTAGATCATTGCCAAGCCACAAATCCAGTATAACAGAACTTTCTCCAAGAAGAAGGCCAGGAAAATCCAGGGCAACCAGATGAGGTAAATTTCTAAGAAGAAATGTATTTGACCCCATCATCCTCCCCACACACTACAATTTTCTTTTTTTTTCATTTTTTTATTGTAATTAGTAAAAGGGTTAGATGATATTTGCCAGATAGAAGGTGCATTAATTCACATACATTGATACCCTTTCACATGTCTTGGTACCCATTTCCCTCCAACCCCACACCCCCCACCCGTCTTGGTTTTCCCCCCTTCCCTATCAAATTTCAAATATCCAAATACAAATAAATTCAATATATAAGATAAAGTGAGATACTATACCAATATCGGATAACCAAGGGACAGCAAAGGAGATGAGAGACAACATAGTAGATTAAGGACAACAATCATTCATTATATGGCTTTTGTGTCAATATCCTGGAGGTCCATTCAATTAGCTTCACATTATATGGCCTTATATATGGCCTTTTGCTCTATTGACAATCTCTGCTAGTAGAGCCCAAGGTTTCTACTGATTATGACGAATGAAGGAAACCACTGAGCCTAAGTTCCTTTGAGTCTGTCTTACTTCACTTAATATGATTTGTTCTAAGTCTTTCCATTTCCTAACAAATGGGGCGATGCCATTCTTTCTGACAGCAGCGTAGAATTCCCATGTGTACAAATACCACAACTTGTTGATCCACTCATCAACTGAGGGACATCTGTGTTGGTTCCATATCTTTGCTATGGTGAATAGTGCTGCAATGAACATTGTTGTGCTAGTGGGTTTAGTATGCCCTTGTTTCTGCATTGTTGGGTAAATGCCAAGTACTGGAATTGCTGGGTCATAGGGGAGTTGTATGTTTAGCGTTTTGAGGCACTGCCGCACTGCTTTCCATAGTGGTTGAATGAGTTTGCACTCCCACCAACAGTGTAGTAGTGATCCCTCCTGGCCGCATCCCCTCCAGGATCTGTTGTCATTCGTTTTCCTGATCCTTGCCATTCTAACTGGAGTGAGGTGGAATCTTAGAGCTGTTTTGATTGGCATTTCTTTTATGACCAGAGATGTGGAGCATTTCTTCATGTGTCTATAGGCCATTTTTGTTTCTTCTTCAGAGAAGACTCTCTTTAAGTCTTTGGCCCATTTTTAATGGGATGGGTGTTACTTTGGAGGTTAGTTTTGGAGTGATTCAATTTTTTGAGTTGTTGATATATTTTAGATATGAGGCCTTTGTCTGTTGTTTGGTTGGTGAAGATCTTCTCCCACTCTGTAGGCTTCCTGATTAGTTTACTAGGAATATCCGTTGCCATACAAAAGCTCTGCAGTTTAATGCAGTCCCACTTATCCAGCCTTTCTCTGATTTGTTGTGATTCTTGGTCCTTATTAAGAAAGTTTCGACCTGTGCCAAGGAGGCCTAGTGTATCTCCTATTCCTTCCTGTAAACTTTTCAGTGTGTCAGCTTTTACCTCCAGGTCTTTGATCCATTTGGAGTTAATTCTAGTGCAAGGTGACAAAGAAGGATCCAACTTTATTTTTGTGCAGGTGTTTAACCAGTTCTGCCAGCACAACTTGTTGAAGAGGCTATCTTTCGTCCATTCTATTTTTTTGGCTCCCTGATCCAGGATTAGGTGGCCATAGGTCTGTGGTTTAATATCTGGGTCCGCAGTTCTACTCCATTGGACTTCAGGCCTGTTCTTGTGCCAGTACCAAGCTGTGTTGAGAATTATAGCTCTGTAATAGAGTCTTAAGATTGGAATTGAAATTCCTCCAGCGCTGTTCTTTCTGCTAAGAAGTGTTTTGGCTATACGGGGTCTTTTATTATTCCATATGAAATTTTCAATTGCCTCTTCTATTTCTTTAAAGAATGACATTGGGATGTTGATTGGTATTACATTGATTTTGTAGATAGCCCTTGGCAAGATTGTCATTTTCACAATGTTGATTCTTCCAATCCAGGAGCATGGGAGGTTTTTCCATTTCCTTAGTTCTGCTTTAATTTCCTTTTTTATGGTTTTAAAGTTTTCATCTAAACGGTCCTTTACATTCTTAGTTAAGCTAATTCCTAGGTACTTTATTTTTTTGAGGCTACTGTGAAAGGAGTTTCTTTCCTGATTATTGCCTCATTCCTCTCAGTGTTGGCGTAAAGGAAGGCAGTTGATTTGTGAGGGTTGATTTTCTGGACTGCTACCCTTCCAAAGCTTTGAATCAGCACAAGGAGCTTGGGAGTAGGGTCTATAGGATTCTTTAAATACAGAATCATGTCATCTGCAAAGAGGGATAGTTTTATTTCCTCTTTCCCTACTTGGATCCCCTTTATGCTTGTTTCTTGCCTTATTGCACTGCCTAGGCATTCTAGTACTATGTTAAAAAGGAGTGGAGAGAATGGGCATCCTGAATGCTAACCCTTAGCACTTTTATGCAAACCTTAGGCCTGTGGCATTTTAAGCACAATTCAACGTTCTGTTTTTTGCTGGTTAATTAGAGGTTAAAGTCTTATGGAATTTATTGCATGGCTGATTTTGACCTGGAATCCTCAGGTCTCAGCTTATGTTGAGTAACTAGGATTACAGTACTTTTACAACCTGTATGATCATACACATCGCTTCTGATCCAAACACTCATTGTTCAATTTAACTAACAAGATGTGAGGAAAGATGATTGACTGTAATTTACTAGATGGGCTTCTAGTGAGTATATATTTCCACTTCCCCTCTGAAGCCAGGGAAATATTTCTGGTACATGTTTCAACTATCTCCCAAAGAGGAAATAATGTGTGAGTACGTTTGCTAGTATTTCAGATAGGAGATGGACTTTGGTGTTTGGAACCTGTTGGGCAGAGTGTATCAGCTGGGCTGTGATAACAGAGATGATGTTTCAGACAGGAATATTTTCATCCCAGACAGACTTAATCCAGATCCTTGGATTTCAGGCCTTGAGTAGATAGAATTACAAGTGTGAGCTGCCACCACCACCTGGTCCATTTTGGAAACCTTAATTGCTTCTCATTTGTTCCTTTCCTTTTTTGGAAGATTGATCTAAGCTGGCTGATTCTGCATCACAATGAAGTGATTGGCCTCAGGAATTGCAAATATTTGTTTCATCAGCACGGAATGAATGAAGTTGATCTAAACCCAATAGTATTTTCCTTTTGATAAATAGGGAACTTACTTATATCATTTTTCCTTGCCTTTGCCTTCCCAAAGCAAGCAACATGTTTCTTAAAAACTATACTTCATGAGAATATTATAATTAGAAGCTATCTTCTGCACACTTCAGAATAGTCCTTGCATGTATAAACTTATATTACAATATTAGGTACAAAAATGGTGACTGTTAGTTTCATAACTATTTCATATGTTTTACTCTTTAAGGCTCATTAACTCAAGAAGGGATTAAATACATTTAGATAATAGTAGAACATAGCTGCTGCTGATTTGATGTGTGTGCAAATGATACACAGATTTATTAGGATTACTCAAAAGTTTTCTTCAAATTTTCAGTAGTAGACTGCTATGCTAACTGGAAGGTGATAGTAATGATGCTGAAATTCTATGAATAAGCTATGAAGCAGAATTTCAGGGGATAGTATTTGCTAGGGACTTAATTTCTAAGACGCATATCAAGAATATTGAACTATAACAGTAAATGATGGAGGACTCAGCGTCACATTTTGTTTGTTTTATGCAAGTCTTGGGACATGAACCCAGGGCCTGAGAACTGTCCTTAAATGTTTTTTTTTTTTTTTGCTTCAGGCTAGTGTTCTACCACTTGATCCACAGATCCACCTCCAGATTTTTGGTAATGAACTGTAAATCAGAATATCATGCAATTTGTTTGGGCTGGATTCAAACCTGATTCTCTGTAGATAGGATTCCAAGTGTGAGCGCACAGAGCCTGGCTAGTATCATTCATCATTCAAGTCATGGGACTGCAATTCTGCACCAGGGTCTTGTCACTGAGCTTTTCAGCTCAAGACTACTGCCCTATCCCTTGAGCCATAGGGCCACTTCTGGGTTTCTGGTGGTTAATTGGAGATAAGAGTCACATGGACTTCAGTGCCCAGGCTGACTTTGAACTGCTATCCTTGGATCCCAGCCTCTTGAGTAGCTACATTTACAAGTGTGATCCACCACACCCGGCTAAATTATTTTTTAAGTTAATTTCTTTTGTTAAGTCAATATATAGTTGGCATACGGTTACATAAGTAATGAACACATTTCTTAAGAAAATTGTTATCCCCTCCCTCCTTTTTCTCTGTTTTCCTACCCTCAGCCCCCTCTCTACCCAGATTGTTCAGTTCATTTCCGTTTAGTGTCTTCCAAGTATCACAGTTCAATTGGTTCACCCATTTTCCTTTGTTTTTTTTTTTTTTACCATTTTATTATACCCTCTCCATTCCCAAAATCACATAAAGCTATGTACAAGACACAGGGTAGCCGAATTCAACGCAGTGACTACAGAGAATAAAACTAAAGGGAAAAAAAGTAAAAAGGTAAAAAGCAAAGAAAATGAAAGAACATCATACAGTACCTTAGAAGCAACAACACTGAAAAAACAAAACATAAAACCTTGGGCTGAAAATGAAGCTTGCCTAGCATGTATGAAACCCTGGATTCCATTCCTCAGCACCACATAAACAAAAACTGGAAGTGCCACTGTGACTGAGCTGGTAGATTTCTAACGTTCAGCACAGAGTGTCTCCAAGTGACAAAAATCTGTCACATTTAAGTCAGGCTTCTAACTTTGCTAGGAAACAGTTACATGATTTAGAAGGAAGTCCAATTTTCAAAAAATCACTAGCCAGGCACTGGAGGGTCATAATTGTCATTCTACTAGCCAGGGAGAAGGTGATTCAAAGCCTTTGCAAGCAAAAAAACGAAAACAAAAAAAACTGTAAGATTCTTCTCTCCACTTATCCACCCAAAAACTAAGTGGAGTTGTGGCTAAAACTGGTACAGCATTAGCCTTGAGGAAAAAGAACTAAGAGACCTTGCCCAGGTCCAAAGTTCAAGCTCCCCACCAAGAAAGAAAAAAAAGGAGTCCAGATACCTTAGTTTCAAAAGTATATCTGGATATCTTAGTAGATTTTTCTGATCTTTCCTCATTCATCTGATGGAACCACATAATCTTGATCCTGATCTGACTAAGAGCCTGAATTGTGCTTAATAAATTCATTCCACATATTCCAGTAGAATCTGGACAGCTAACAGCCACTTACCAATGCTTTATTCTACGTTTAGGCCAGTATGTCTTCATACCATCTACACAGTCAGCTATATCATCTTTCCAGAAGTATCATTGAGTGTAGAACACTCAGAACTAAAATAATTGCATAAAGATCTAATAAAACCCCTTGATTCATTAAGAAAATTTCTGTACCACTTAGAGCAAGTACATTAGTGGTATTTACATCTAGCCTCTTTTTTAAAAAAATTTATTAACATTGAAATTTACATCATATTTCAAATGTCATGTTTAACCAACAAGTATTCAAGAACGGAATCGCTATACAATCACTGGCACATAGATTTTAGAATATAGTAAAAATTAAGCTGAGTCTTTGTATGTCATAGATACAGATTAATCTATAATAAAACACATGTCTATAGAGTGTATAGTCTATCCTAGATTTTTATGTCTAAGTAGTTATGTTTATATCTCCAAAATTATGTCCAGAACTTTGGGTATCAGCTATTCAATCATCGCTCTACTACTGTTTGAAACTAATATTCATATATTAAGGATACCATGTGCCTTTTGTTCCTTGGTCTTGACTTATCTCACTCAACAGGATTCACTCTAATTTCATCCACTAACCCAAAAATGCCATTATTATTTTTTTCTGTGCAGATCTTATTTTTATGTATTTATTTTTATTGTAATTTATAGAAGGGTTACATTATATTCACCAGATAGAAGGTGCATTACTTCTCAAACTTTGATACCCCATGTAATGATATGGTCCCCATTTCCCTTCCCCTACCCCCACTCATGTTCATTTCCCCCCTTCCCTATCCAATTTCAAATAACCAATTAGGCACATATGAAATATATCAGAAAACAAGGTGAAATATTGTAACAATGTGATATAACCAAGGGAGAGCAAAAGAGATAAGAGATCACATAGTTCATTAAGGACAACAATCACTCATTATATGAGTTTTGTTTCTTTATCTTGGAGGTCCTTACATTTAGTGTCATACTATTTGTCACGATGTCTCTAGATTTTGTTGTATTGTAAATCTCTGGTAGCAGAGCCCAAGGTTTCTACTGAATTTGACAAATGAGGGAGACTCTTGGGCCTATGTTCCTTTGAGTTTGGCTTACTTCACTTAATATGATTTTTTTCCTTTTCATCCACTTACCCGAGAATGCCATTATTTTATCTTGTCGGTTGGCTATGTATCATTCCATTGTGTGTGCGTGCGTTTTTGTGTGTGTGTGTGTGAGTGTGTGTGTGTGTGTGTGTGTGTGTGTGTGTGTGTATCACATTTTTTGTAGTAGGGCATCTGGTTGTTTCCATCATCCAGCCTCATTTTCTACAGATATTTTTATAGTCTCTTTTTTATTTTCAGGGTAATGTATAGAGGGATTACGATTACATTTACAGGTAGTGGACTGCATTACTTCTCACACATTTATTCCACTCCACATGTTTTTGTCCCCAGTTCCCTCTCCCCTCCCCTTCCCAATCATCTTGTTTCCCCCCTTCCCTTTCCTATTTGACATAAACAAATAAACATATATACAATATGCCAGGGAAAAATCAGATACAGTAACAATCTGACATTAACCAAAGGGCAAAATAAGAGATGAGAAATAACATAGTAGATTAAGGACAAAAATCACACAAGATTAAGAGCAACGATGACACAAGATATAGCTCTTGTTCCCATATCCTAGAGATCCTTTCATTTAGTCTCATCCTATATGACCTTATATACCTAGGTTTTTGAGTTATTGTAATCCTCTGCTAGGAGAGTCCTAGATGTGAACTAATTATTACAAATGAGGGAAACCATTGAGCTTATGTTTCTTTGGGTCTGGCTTGCTTCACTTAATATGAATTTTTCCAAGTCTCTCCATTTCCTTACAAATGGGGCGATGTCTTTCCTTCTGATGGCAGCATAGCATTCCATTGTGTATAAGTACCACATCTTCTTGATTCAGTCATCTACTGAGTGGCATCTGGGTTGGTTTCATAGGTTTGCTATGGTAAATAGTGCTGCAATGAGCATCATTGTGCTAGTGGCTTTAGTATGTCCTCTTTTCTGGACAATTGGGAATGGAAGCCATCATGCTGGCTCACAACATAATTTCAGCTACTTAGGAGGCTCAGGGCTTAGGATCACAGGTCAAAGCCAACCAGGGCCCTACAGTGTGTGAGATCAAACTCTGTGAACATACAATGACTGTAAGAGGAATCTCACTGCCTGGGAATGTAGCCTAATGGTAGAGTGCTCACCTAGAATGCATGAAGACCTAGGTTCTATTCACCGGTACCGCATACTCAGAAAAAAAGCTAGAAGTGGCGCTGTGTCTCAAGAGGCAGAGCACTCACCTTGGGCAAGCGAGTCCAATGAAAATGTCTAGGCCCTGAGTCCAAGCCGTAGGACTGGCAAAAAGAAAAAAAAAGAGCAATCTTACTTAAGTAACAAGGAATGTACCCTATATTTATACAGACTGAAAAATTCATTAAGAAATTAGAAAATATGTATAAAGTGCATAATTTCTTTTGTGTGTTGGCACTGGGTCTTCAACTGAGTACTTCAGCTCTATCCCTGACCTTTTCTGCTCAAGGCTAGCACTCTACCAATGCAGCCCCAAATCAACTATCTTCAATTGAGATATAAGCGATGAATATTTCAGGGTGCTTCATGAAAAACATTTTTATAAATTGAAACTTTCAACACAGTCTTATTTTAGTATGAATGTTGAGATGGGAAGAGACAGAAAAAGTAAAATGTTTCCTGATCCCCATAGAGAAGAGACTCAGCAGAACCACTGTGGTCTGCAGGCTTCTTTGTGAGTTTTGTTTGCTTGTTTGATTTTTGTCAATTGTGGGGCTTGAACTCTGGGCCTGGGCACTGTCCCTGAGCTCTTCAGCAAAAGGCTAGTGCTTTAATCTGTGAGCCACAGTGCCACTTCTGGTTTTTTCTGGCAGTTAACTGGGTACTTTGGCTGGCTTTAAACTTTGATTCTCAGATCTTAGCCTCCTGAGTAGCTAAGATTATAGGTGTGAGGTACCATTACCAGGCTGCTGCTCTGTTACTATGCAGGTTCTGGATCAAGAACTTCAAGTTCTTACTTCAATTTTTTCTTCTCTTGCCTGATACTCTACCATTTGAACGAAGCCCCAGTTCCTGGTCTTTGTTGGTTAATGAGAGATATTATGATTTTCTAATATTCAGAGCAATGATTATAAAACCCAGCATTTTACTTTTGAATAAATTAAGAGACAGGACCTAGTGAGATGGAAAACAAAATTTTTTTTCAAGTTGCTATCCTGTTCTAATGCATAAGTCTGGCTATTTTGCTTACACACAAATATGTATTTTACCAGTTTCTACTCTATTTTTGCTTAGCTTAAAACCACCACTGCCATTTCATAGATTTTGTTGTTGTTGTTTGCGGTGCTTGAACTCTGTGCCTGGGCTGTTCCTCAGATCTTCAGTTCAATGCCAGTACTCTACTACTTTTGATTTGGCCAGACCTGGGCTTGAACTCAGGGACTGAGCACTGTCCTTATATTTTCTCAAGGCTAGGGCTCTACCACTTCAGCCTCAGCACCACTTCCAGCATTTTTCTACGTATGTCGTATTGAGGAATTGAACCCAGGTCTTCGTGCATGCTAGGCAAGCACTCTACCACTAGGCCAAACTCTGTGTGAAGTCAAAGAATGGAGGTGTGTGAACTCACAATGGAGGTGAGTGAAGTCACAGAATGAAGGTGTGTGAAGTCATAGAATGGAAGTGTGGGAAGTCATAGAATGGAGGTGTGTGATATCAGAATGGAGGTGTGTGAAGTCACAGAATGGAGGTATGTAACGTCATAAATGTTGGTGTGTGAAGTCATAGAATGGAGGTGTGAAGTAATAGAATGGAGGTGTGAAGTCATAGAATGGAGGTGTGTGAAGTCATAGAATGCAGGTGTGTGAAGTCATAGAATGGAGGTGTGTGAAGTCAGATTGGAGGTGTGTGAAGGAAAAGAATGGAGGTTTGTCAACTCAGAAAGGAGGAGTGTGAAGTCATAGAGTGGAGGTGTGTGAAGTTATAGAATGCAGGTGTGTGAAATCATAGAATGGAGGTGTGTGAAGCTACAGAAATGAGGTGTTTGAAGTCAAAATGAAAGTGTGTGAAGTCAGAATGAAGGTGTGTGAAGTCATAGAATGGAGGTGTGTGAAGTCATTGAATGGAGGTGTGTGAACTCATAGAATGGAGGAGTGTGAAGTCATAGAATGGAGGTGTGTGAAGTCACAGATGGAGGTGTGTGAAGTCATAGAATGGAGGTGTGTGAAGTCACAGAATGGAGGTGTGTGAAGTCACAGAATGGAGGTGTGTGAACTCAGAATGGAGGTGTGTGAATTCACAGAAGGCAGGTTTGTGAAGTCATAGAATGGATGTTTCTGAAGTAAGAATGAAGGTGTGTGAAGTCATAGAATGGAGGTGTGTGAGGTCAAAATGCAGGTGTGTGAAGTCAAACAATGGAGTGGTGTTAAGTCAGAGAATGGAGGTGTGTAAAGTCACAGAATGGAAATGTGTGAAGTCAAAATGGAGGTGTGTGAAGTCAGAGAATGGAGGTGTGTGAAGTCATAGAATGGAGGTGTGTCAAGTCAGAATGGAGATGTGTGAAGGCACAGAATTGAGGTGTGTGAAGTCATAGAATGTTGGTGTGTGAAGTCATACAATGGAGGTGTATGCAGTCATAGAATGGAGGTGTGTGAAGTCATAGAATGGAGGTCTGTGAAATCATAGAATGGAGGTTTGTGAAGTCACAGATTGAGGTGTGTGAAGTCAGAATGGAGGTGAGTGAAGCCAGAATGGAGGTGTGTAAAGTCATAGAATGGAGGGGTGTGAAGTCACAATGCAGGTGTGTGAACTCAGAGAATGGAGGTGTGTGAAGTCACAATGTAGGTGTGTGAAGTCATGGAATGGAGGTTTGTAAAGTCATAGATTGTAGGTGTGTAAAGTCAAAAAATGGAGGTATGTGAAGTCAGAGAATGGAGGTGTTTGAGTCACAGAATGGAGCTGTGTGAAGCCATAGAATGGAGGTGTGTGAAGTCATAGAATGGAAGTGTGTGAAGTCATATATTGGAGGTGTGTGAAGTTACAGAATGGAGGTGTGTGAAGTCACAGAATGGAAGAGTGTGAAGTCATAGAATGGAGATGTGTGAAGGCACAAAATTGAGGTGTGTGAAATCATAGAATGGAGGTGTGTGAAGTCAGAGAATCGAGGTGTGTGAAGTCACAGAATGGAGGTGTGTGAAGTCATAGAATGGAGGTGTGTGAAGTCAGATTGGAGGTGTGTGAAGTAAAAGGATGGAGGTGTGTCAACTCAGAAAGGAGGTATGTGAAGTCATAGAATGGAGGTGTGTGAAGTCAAAGAATGGAGGTGTGGGAAATCATACAAAGGAGGTGTGTTAAGTGACAGAACTGAGGTGTGTGAAGTCAGAATGGAGGTGTGTGTATTCAGAATGGAGGTGTGTGAAGTCAGAGACTGGAGGTGTGTGAAGTCACAATGCAGATGTGTGAACTGATAGAACGTAGGTGTGTGAAGTCACAATGTAGGTGTGTGAGGTCATAGAATGTAGGTGTGTGAAGTCCTAGAATGGAGGTGTGTGAAGTCACAAAATGGAGGTGTGTGAAGTCATATAATGGAGGTGTGTGAAGTCACAGAATGGAGGTGTGTGAACTCAGAATGGAGGTGTGTGAAGTCACAGAATAGAGGTGTGTGAAGTCATAGAATGGAGATGTGTGAAGTCACAGAATGGAGGGGTGTGAAGTCACAGAATGGAGGTGTGTGAAGTCAGAAAATCGAGGTGTGTGAAGTCACAGAATGGAGGTGTGAGAAGTCACAGAATGGAGGTGTGTGAACTCACAATGGAGGTGAGTGAAGTCAAAGAATGGGGGTTTGTGAAGTCATAGAATGGAAGTGTGTGAAGTCATAGATGGAGGTGTGTGATGTCAGAATGGAGGTGCGTGAAGTCATAGAATGGAGGTGTGTGAAGTCAGAATGGAGGTGTGTGAACTCATAGAATGGAGGTGTGTGAAGTCACAATGGAGGTGTGTGAAGTCATAGAATGGTGGTGTGTGAAGTTACAGAATGGAGGTGTGGAAGTCATAGAATGGAGGTGTGTGAAGTCAGAAATTGAGGTGTGTGAAGTCACAGAATATAGGTGTGGGAATTCAGAATGGAGGTGTGTGAAGTCATAGAATGGAGGTGTCTGAAGTCATGGAATGGAGGTGTGTGAAATCGTAGAATGGAGGTGTGTGAAGTCACAGAATGGAGGTGTGTGAACACATAGAATGGAGGTGTGTGAAATCACAATGGAGGTGTGTGAAGTCATAGAATAGAGGTGTGTGAAGTCACAGAAGGAGGTGTTTGAAGACGTAGAAAGGAGCTGTGTGAATTCAGAATGGAGGTGTTTGAAGTCACAGAATGGAGGTTTGTGAAGTCACAGAATGGAGGTGTGTGAAGTCATAGAATGGATGTTTCTGAAGTAAGAATGAAGGTGTGTGATGTCATAGAATGGAGGTATGTGAAGTCAAAATGGAGGTGTGTGAACTCATAGAAAGAGATGTGTGACCTCATAGAATGGAGGTGTGTGAAGTCATGGAATGGAGGTGTATGAAATCCAAGAATGGAGGGGTGTGAAATCAGACAATCGAGGTGTGTGAACTCACAGAATGGAGGTGTGTGAAGTCACAGAATGGAAGTGTGTGAAGTCAAAATTAAGGTGTGTGAAATCATAGAATGGAGGTGTGTGAAGTCACAGAATGGACATGTGTGAAGTCAAAATTGTGATGTGTGAAGTCACAAATGGGGGTGTGTGAAGTCACAGAATTGTGGTGTGTGAAGTCATAGAATGGAGGTGTATGAAGTCATGGAATGGAGGTTTGTGAAGTCATAGAATGGAGATTTGTGAAGTCATAGAATGGATGTGTGTGAAGTCAGAATGGAGATGTGTGAAGTCACAGAATGGAGGTGAGTGAAGTCAAAGAATATTGGTGTGTGAAGTCAGAGAATGGAGGTGTGTGAACTCTTAGAATGGAGGTGTGTGAACTCTTAGAATGGAGGTGTGTGAAGTCTCAGAAAAGAGGTGTGTGAAGTCATAGAATGGAGGTGTTTGAAGTCATAGAATGTTGGTTTTTGAAGACGCAGAATGGAGGTGTGTGAAGTCATTGAATGGAGGTGTGTGACGTCACATTGGAGGTGTGTGAAGTAACAGAAGGGAGTTGTGTCCACTCAGAAAGGAGGTGTGTGAAGACATAGAATGGAGGTGTGTGAAGTCATAGAATGCAGTTGTGTGAAGTCATAGAATGGAGGTGTGTGAAGTCACAGAATGGAGGTGTGTGAAGTGACAGAATGGAAGTGTGTGAACTCAGAATGGAGGTGTGTGAATTCACAGAAGGTAGGTTTGTGTATTCATAGAATGGATGTTTCTGAAATAAGAATGAAGGTGTGTGAAGTCAAAGAATGGAGGTGTGTGAAGTCAAAATGCAGGTGTGTGAAGTCAAACAATGGATGTGTGTTAAGTCACAGAATGGAGGTGTGTGAAGTCACAGAATGGAAGTGTGTGAAGTCAAAATGGAGGTGTGTGAAGTCAGAGAATGGAGGTGTGTGAAGTCATAGAATGGAGGTGTGTGAAATCATAGAATGGAGGTTTGTGAAGTCACAGAATGGAGGTGTGTGAACTCAGAATGGAGGTGTGTGAAGTCACAGAATGGAGGTGTGAGAAGTTACAGCATGGAGGTATGTGAAAACATAGAATGGAAGTGTGTGAAGTCATAGAATGGAGGTGTGTGAAGTCACAGAATGAAGGTGTGTGAAGTCATAGAATGGAGGTGTGTGAAGACACAGAAGAGAGGTGTGTGAAGTCACATAATGGAGGTGTGTGAAGTCAAAATGGAGGTGTGTGATGTCATAAACTGGAGGTGTGTGAAGTCATAGAATGGAGGTGTGTGAAATTATAGAATAGAGGTTTGTGAAGTCACAGAATGGAGTTGTGTGACTTCACAGAATGGAGGTTTGTGAAGTCATAGAATGGAGGTATGTGAAGTCAAATTGGAGGGGTGTGAAGTCGGAGAATAGAGGTGTGTGAAGTCACAGAATGGAGGTGGGTGAAGTCACAGAATGGAGGTGTGTGAAGTCATAGAATGCAGGTGTGTGAAGTCACAGAATGGACGGGTATGAAGTCATAGAATGGAGGTGTGTGAAGTCACAGAATTGAGGTGTTTGAAGTCATATATTTTATGTGTGTGAAGTCAAAATGGATGTGTGAAATCATAGAATAGAGGTGTGTGAAGTCATAGAATGGAGGTGTGTGAAGTCATAGAATGAAGGTGTGTGAAGTCACAGAATGGAGGTGTGTGAAGTCATAGAATGGAAGTGTGTAAAGTCATAGAATGGAGGTGCGTGAAGTCAGAATGGAGGTGTGTGAAGTCAATGAATGGAGGTGTGTGAACTCAGAATGGAGGTGTGTGAAGTCACAGAATGGAGGTTTTTGAAGTCAAAGAATGGAGGAGTGTGAAGTCATAGAATGGATGTTTCTGAATTAAGAATGAAGTTGTGTGAAGTCATAAAATGGAGGTGTGTGAAGACAAAATTGTGGTGTGTGAACTCATAGAATGGATGTTTCTGAACTCATAGAATGGAGTTGTGTGAAGTCGTGGAATGGAGGTGTGTGAAGTCAAAGAATGGAGGTGTGTGAAGTCACAGAATGGAGGTGTGTGAAGTGACAGAATGGAAGTGTGTGAACTCAGAATGGAGGTGTGTGAATTCACAGAAGGTAGGTTTGTGTATTCATAGAATGGATGTTTCTGAAGTAAGAATGAAGGTGTGTGAAGTCAAAGAATGGAGGTGTGTGAAGTCAAAATGCAGGTGTGTGAAGTCAAACAATGGATGTGTGTTAAGTCACAGAATGGAGGTGTGTGAAGTCACAGAATGGAAGTGTGTGAAGTCAAAATGGAGGTGTGTGAAGTCAGAGAATGGAGGTGTGTGAAGTCATAGAATGGAGGTGTGTGAAATCATAGAATGGAGGTTTGTGAAGTCACAGAATGGAGGTGTGTGAACTCAGAATGGAGGTGTGTGAAGTCACAGAATGGAGGTGTGAGAAGTTACAGCATGGAGGTATGTGAAAACATAGAATGGAAGTGTGTGAAGTCATAGAATGGAGGTGTGTGAAGTCACAGAATGAAGGTGTGTGAAGTCATAGAATGGAGGTGTGTGAAGACACAGAAGGGAGGTGTGTGAAGTCACATAATGGAGGTGTGTGAAGTCAAAATGGAGGTGTGTGATGTCATAAACTGGAGGTGTGTGAAGTCATAGAATGGAGGTGTGTGAAATTATAGAATAGAGGTTTGTGAAGTCACAGAATGGCGTTGTGTGACTTCACAGAATGGAGGTTTGTGAAGTCATAGAATGGAGGTATGTGAAGTCAAATTGGAGGGGTGTGAAGTCGGAGAATAGAGGTGTGTGAAGTCACAGAATGGAGGTGGGTGAAGTCACAGAATGGAGGTGTGTGAAGTCATAGAATGCAGGTGTGTGAAGTCACAGAATGGACGGGTATGAAGTCATAGAATGGAGGTGTGTGAAGTTACAGAATTGAGGTGTTTGAAGTCATATATTTTATGTGTGTGAAGTCAAAATGGATGTGTGAAATCATAGAATAGAGGTGTGTGAAGTCATAGAATGGAGGTGTGTGAAGTCATAGAATGAAGGTGTGTGAAGTCACAGAATGGAGGTGTGTGAAGTCATAGAATGGAAGTGTGTAAAGTCATAGAATGGAGGTGCGTGAAGTCAGAATGGAGGTGTGTGAAGTCAATGAATGGAGGTGTGTGAACTCAGAATGGAGGTGTGTGAAGTCACAGAATGGAGGTTTTTGAAGTCATAGAATGGAGGAGTGTGAAGTCATAGAATGGATGTTTCTGAATTAAGAATGAAGTTGTGTGAAGTCATAAAATGGAGGTGTGTGAAGACAAAATTGTGGTGTGTGAACTCATAGAATGGATGTTTCTGAACTCATAGAATGGAGTTGTGTGAAGTCGTGGAATGGAGGTGTGTGAAGTCAAAGAATGGAGGTGTGTGAAGTCAAACAATGGTGGTGTGTGAAGTCACAGAATTGAGGTGTGTGAAGTCCCAGAATGGAAGTGTGTGAAGTCAAAACGGAGGTGTGTAAAGTCAAAGAATGGAGGTGTGTGAAGTCACAGAATGGAGGTGTGTGAAGTCACAGAATGGAGGTGTGTGAAGTCACAAATGGAGGTGTGTGAAGTCACAGAATGTAGGTGTGTGAAGTCAAAATGGAGTTGTGTGAACTCAAAGAATGGAGGTGTGTGAACTTATAGAATGGAGGTGTGTGAAGTCATAGAATGGATGTGTGTGAAGTCATGGAATGGAGGTGTGTGAAGTCAATGAATGGAGGTGTGTGAAGTCACAGAATGGAGGTTTGAGAAGTTACAGCATGGAGGTATGTGAAATCATAGAATGGAAGTGTGTGAAGTCATAGAATGGAGGTGTGTGAAGTCACAGAATGAAGGTGTGTGAAGTCATAGAATGGAGGTGTGTGAAGACAAAGAAGGGAGGTGTGTGAAGTCACATAATGGAGGTGTGTGAAGTAAAAATGGAGGTGTGTGACGTCATAAACTGGAGGTGTGTGAAGTCATAGAATGGAGGTGTGTGAAATTATAGAATGGAGGTTTGTGAAGTCACAGAATGGAGTTGTGTGACGTCACAGAATGGAGGTTTGTGAAGTCATAGAATGGAGGTATGTGAAGTCAAATTGGAGGGGTGTGAAGTCGGAGAATAGAGGTGTGTGAAGTCACAGAATGGAGGTGGGTGAAGTCACAGAATGGAGGTGTGTGAAGTCAAAATGGAGGTGTGTGAAGTCAAAGAATGGAGGTGTGTTAACTTATAGAATGGAGGTGTGTGAAGTCATAGAATGGATGTGTGTGAAGTCATGGAATGGAGGTGTGTGAAGTCAAAGAAGGGAGGTGTGTGAAGTCATAGAAAGGAGGTCTGTAAAGTCATAGAATGGAGGTGTGTGAAGTCATAGAGTGCAGGTGAGTTAAGTCACAGATTCGAGGTCTGTGAAGTTATAGAATGGAGGTGTGTGATGTCAGAATGCAGGTATGTGAAGTCATAGATGGAGTTGTGTGAAGTCATAGTATGGAGGTGTGTGAAATCATAGAATGGAGTTTTGAGAAGTCCCAGAATGGAGCTGTGTGAATTCAGAATGGAGGTGTGTGAAGTCACAGAATGGAGCTGTGTGAATTCAGAATGGAAGTGTGTGAAGTCATAGAATGGAGGTGTGTGAAGTCACAGAAGGGAGGTGTGTGAAGTCATAGAATGGAGGTTTGTGAAGTCACAGAATGGAGGTGTTTGAAGTCATAGAATGGAGGTGTGTGAAGTTATAGAATGGATGTTTGTAAAGTAAGAATGAAGTTGTGTGAAGTCATAGAATGGAGGTGTGTGACGTCAAAGAATGGAGGTGTGTGAAATCATAGAATGGAGGTGTGTAAACTCAGAATGGAGGTGTGGGAAGTCAAAGAATGGAGGTGTGTGTAGTCATAGAAAGGAGGTGTGTGAAGTCACAGAATGGAGGTGTGTGAAGTCATAGAATGGAGGTGTGTGAAGTCCTAGAATGGAGGTGTGTGATATCATAATGGAGGTGTGTGAAGTCACAGAATGGAGGTGTGTGAAGTCAGAATGGAGGTGTGAAGTCATAGAATAGAGGTGGGTGAAGTCATAGAAAGGAGGTGTGGGAAGTCAGAGAATGGAGGAGTGTGAAGTCATAGAGTGGAGGTGAGTGAAATCACAGATTTGAGGTCTGTGAAGTCATAGAATGGAGGTGTGGGAAGTCAGAAGAAAGGTGTGGGAAGTCATAGAATGGAGGTGTGTGAACTCATAGAATAGAGGTGTGTGACGTCACAATGGAAGTGTGTGAATTAATAGTATGGAGGTGTGTGAAGTCACAGAATGGAGGTGTGTGAAGTCAAAATGGAGGTGTGTGATGTCCTAAAATGGAGGTGGGTGAAGTCATAGAACGGAGGTGTGTGAAATCATAGAATGAAGGTTTGTGAAGTCACAGAATTGAGGTGTGTGAAGTCATAGAATGGAGGTGTGTGAAGTCACAGAATGGGGGTGTGTGAAGTCATAACATGGAGGTATGTGAAATCATAAAATGGAAGTGTGTGAAGTCATAGAATGGAGGTTTGTGAAGTCATACAATGAAGGTGTGTGAAGTCATAGAATGGAGGTGTGTGAATTCACAGAAATGAGGTGTGTGGAGTCACATAATGGAGGTGTGTGAATCAAAATGGAGGTGTGTGACGTCATAAAATGTAGGTGTGTGAAGTCATAGATTGGAGGTGTGTGAAATCATAGCATAGAGGTTTGTGAAGTCACAGAATGGCGGTGTGTGAAATCAGAATGGAGGTGTGTGAAGTCACAGAATGTAGGTGTGTGAAGTCATCGTATGAAGGTATGTGAAATTATAGAATGGAAGTGTGTGAAGTCATAGAATGGAGGTGTGCGAAGTCATAGAATGGAGGTGTGTGAAGTCAAAGAATGGAAGTGTGTGAAGTCACAGAATGGACGGGTATGAATTCATAGAATGGAGGTGTGTGAAGTCACAGAATTGAGGTGTTTGAAGTTATATATTGGAGTTGTGTGAAGTCAAAATGAATGTGTGAAGTCATAGAATGGAGGTGTGTGAAGTCGGAGAATGGAGGTGTGTGAAGTCACAGAATGGAGGTGTGTGAAGTCACCGAATGGAGGTGTGTGAAGTCAAAGAATGGAGGTTTGTGAAGTCATAGAATGGACGTGTGTGAAATCATAGAATGAAGGTTTGTGAAGTCACAGAATGGAGGTGTGTGAAGTCATAGATTGGAGGTGTGTGAAGTCACAGAATGGAGGTGTGTGAAGTCATAGCACGGAGGTATGTGAAATCATAGAATGGAAGTGTGTGAAGTCATAGAATGGAGGTGTGTGATGTCATACAATGAAGGTGTGTGAAGTCATAGAATGGAGGTGTGTGAAGTCACAAAGGGAGGTGTGTGGAGTCACATAATGAAGGTGTGTGAAGTCATAGAATGGAGGTTTGTGAAGTCACAGAATGGAGGTGTGTGAACTCAGAATGGAGGTGTGTGAAGTCACAGAATGGAGGTGTGAGAAGTTACAGCATGGAGGTATGTGAAAACATAGAATGGAAGTGTGTGAAGTCATAGAATGGAGGTGTGTGAAGTCACAGAATGAAGGTGTGTGAAGTCATAGAATGGAGGTGTGTGAAGACACAGAAGGGAGGTGTGTGAAGTCACATAATGGAGGTGTGTGAAGTCAAAATGGAGGTGTGTGATGTCATAAACTGGAGGTGTGTGAAGTCATAGAATGGAGGTGTGTGAAATTATAGAATAGAGGTTTGTGAAGTCACAGAATGGAGTTGTGTGACTTCACAGAATGGAGGTTTGTGAAGTCATAGAATGGAGGTATGTGAAGTCAAATTGGAGGGGTGTGAAGTCGGAGAATAGAGGTGTGTGAAGTCACAGAATGGAGGTGGGTGAAGTCACAGAATGGAGGTGTGTGAAGTCATAGAATGCAGGTGTGTGAAGTCACAGAATGGACGGGTATGAAGTCATAGAATGGAGGTGTGTGAAGTCACAGAATTGAGGTGTTTGAAGTCATATATTTTATGTGTGTGAAGTCAAAATGGATGTGTGAAATCATAGAATAGAGGTGTGTGAAGTCATAGAATGGAGGTGTGTGAAGTCATAGAATGAAGGTGTGTGAAGTCACAGAATGGAGGTGTGTGAAGTCATAGAATGGAAGTGTGTAAAGTCATAGAATGGAGGTGCGTGAAGTCAGAATGGAGGTGTGTGAAGTCAATGAATGGAGGTGTGTGAACTCAGAATGGAGGTGTGTGAAGTCACAGAATGGAGGTTTTTGAAGTCATAGAATGGAGGAGTGTGAAGTCATAGAATGGATGTTTCTGAATCAAGAATGAAGTTGTGTGAAGTCATAAAATGGAGGTGTGTGAAGAAAAAATTGTGGTGTGTGAACTCATAGAATGGATGTTTCTGAACTCATAGAATGGAGTTGTGTGAAGTCGTGGAATGGAGGTGTGTGAAGTCAAAGAATGGAGGTGTGTGAAGTCAAACAATGGTGGTGTGTGAAGTCACAGAATTGAGGTGTGTGAAGTCCCAGAATGGAAGTGTGTGAAGTCAAAACGGAGGTGTGTAAAGTCAAAGAATGGAGGTGTGTGAAGTCACAGAATGGAGGTGTGTGAAGTCACAGAATGGAGGTGTGTGAAGTCACAAATGGAGGTGTGTGAAGTCACAGAATGTAGGTGTGTGAAGTCAAAATGGAGGTGTGTGAACTCAAAGAATGGAGGTGTGTGAACTTATAGAATGGAGGTGTGTGAAGTCATAGAATGGATGTGTGTGAAGTCATGGAATGGAGGTGTGTGAAGTCAAAGAATGGAGGTGTGTGAAGTCACAGAATGGAGGTTTGAGAAGTTACAGCATGGAGGTATGTGAAATCATAGAATGGAAGTGTGTGAAGTCATAGAATGGAGGTGTGTGAAGTCACAGAATGAAGGTGTGTGAAGTCATAGAATGGAGGTGTGTGAAGACAAAGAAGGGAGGTGTGTGAAGTCACATAATGGAGGTGTGTGAAGTAAAAATGGAGGTGTGTGACGTCATAAACTGGAGGTGTGTGAAGTCATAGAATGGAGGTGTGTGAAATTATAGAATGGAGGTTTGTGAAGTCACAGAATGGAGTTGTGTGACGTCACAGAATGGAGGTTTGTGAAGTCATAGAATGGAGGTATGTGAAGTCAAATTGGAGGGGTGTGAAGTCGGAGAATAGAGGTGTGTGAAGTCACAGAATGGAGGTGGGTGAAGTCACAGAATGGAGGTGTGTGAAGTCAAAATGGAGGTGTGTGAAGTCAAAGAATGGAGGTGTGTTAACTTATAGAATGGAGGTGTGTGAAGTCATAGAATGGATGTGTGTGAAGTCATGGAATGGAGGTGTGTGAAGTCAAAGAAGGGAGGTGTGTGAAGTCATAGAAAGGAGGTCTGTAAAGTCATAGAATGGAGGTGTGTGAAGTCATAGAGTGCAGGTGAGTTAAGTCACAGATTCGAGGTCTGTGAAGTTATAGAATGGAGGTGTGTGATGTCAGAATGCAGGTATGTGAAGTCATAGATGGAGTTGTGTGAAGTCATAGTATGGAGGTGTGTGAAATCATAGAATGGAGTTTTGAGAAGTCCCAGAATGGAGCTGTGTGAATTCAGAATGGAGGTGTGTGAAGTCACAGAATGGAGCTGTGTGAATTCAGAATGGAAGTGTGTGAAGTCATAGAATGGAGGTGTGTGAAGTCACAGAAGGGAGGTGTGTGAAGTCATAGAATGGAGGTGTGTGAAGTCACAGAATGGAGGTGTGAGAAGTTACAGCATGGAGGTATGTGAAAACATAGAATGGAAGTGTGTGAAGTCATAGAATGGAGGTGTGTGAAGTCACAGAATGAAGGTGTGTGAAGTCATAGAATGGAGGTGTGTGAAGACAAAGAAGGGAGGTGTGTGAAGTCACATAATGGAGGTGTGTGAAGTCAAAATGGAGGTGTGTGATGTCATAAACTGGAGGTGTGTGAAGTCATAGAATGGAGGTGTGTGAAATTATAGAATAGAGGTTTGTGAAGTCACAGAATGGAGTTGTGTGACTTCACAGAATGGAGGTTTGTGAAGTCATAGAATGGAGGTATGTGAAGTCAAATTGGAGGGGTGTGAAGTCGGAGAATAGAGGTGTGTGAAGTCACAGAATGGAGGTGGGTGAAGTCACAGAATGGAGGTGTGTGAAGTCATAGAATGCAGGTGTGTGAAGTCACAGAATGGACGGGTATGAAGTCATAGAATGGAGGTGTGTGAAGTCACAGAATTGAGGTGTTTGAAGTCATATATTTTATGTGTGTGAAGTCAAAATGGATGTGTGAAATCATAGAATAGAGGTGTGTGAAGTCATAGAATGGAGGTGTGTGAAGTCATAGAATGAAGGTGTGTGAAGTCACAGAATGGAGGTGTGTGAAGTCACAGAATGGAGGTGTGTGAAGTCATAGAATGGAAGTGTGTAAAGTCATAGAATGGAGGTGCGTGAAGTCAGAATGGAGGTGTGTGAAGTCAATGAATGGAGGTGTGTGAACTCAGAATGGAGGTGTGTGAAGTCACAGAATGGAGGTTTTTGAAGTCATAGAATGGAGGAGTGTGAAGTCATAGAATGGATGTTTCTGAATTAAGAATGAAGTTGTGTGAAGTCATAAAATGGAGGTGTATGAAGACAAAATTGTGGTGTGTGAACTCATAGAATGGATGTTTCTGAACTCATAGAATGGAGTTGTGTGAAGTCGTGGAATGGAGGTGTGTGAAGTCAAAGAATGGAGGTGTGTGAAGTCATCGTATGAAGGTATGTGAAATTATAGAATGGAAGTGTGTGAAGTCATAGAATGGAGGTGTGCGAAGTCATAGAATGGAGGTGTGTGAAGTCAAAGAATGGAAGTGTGTGAAGTCACAGAATGGACGGGTATGAATTCATAGAATGGAGGTGTGTGAAGTCACAGAATTGAGGTGTTTGAAGTTATATATTGGAGTTGTGTGAAGTCAAAATGAATGTGTGAAGTCATAGAATGGAGGTGTGTGAAGTCGGAGAATGGAGGTGTGTGAAGTCACAGAATGGAGGTGTGTGAAGTCACCGAATGGAGGTGTGTGAAGTCAAAGAATGGAGGTTTGTGAAGTCATAGAATGGACGTGTGTGAAATCATAGAATGAAGGTTTGTGAAGTCACAGAATGGAGGTGTGTGAAGTCATAGATTGGAGGTGTGTGAAGTCACAGAATGGAGGTGTGTGAAGTCATAGCACGGAGGTATGTGAAATCATAGAATGGAAGTGTGTGAAGTCATAGAATGGAGGTGTGTGATGTCATACAATGAAGGTGTGTGAAGTCATAGAATGGAGGTGTGTGAAGTCACAAAGGGAGGTGTGTGGAGTCACATAATGAAGGTGTGTGAAGTCATAGAATGGAGGTTTGTGAAGTCACAGAATGGAGGTGTGTGAACTCAGAATGGAGGTGTGTGAAGTCACAGAATGGAGGTGTGAGAAGTTACAGCATGGAGGTATGTGAAAACATAGAATGGAAGTGTGTGAAGTCATAGAATGGAGGTGTGTGAAGTCACAGAATGAAGGTGTGTGAAGTCATAGAATGGAGGTGTGTGAAGACACAGAAGGGAGGTGTGTGAAGTCACATAATGGAGGTGTGTGAAGTCAAAATGGAGGTGTGTGATGTCATAAACTGGAGGTGTGTGAAGTCATAGAATGGAGGTGTGTGAAATTATAGAATAGAGGTTTGTGAAGTCACAGAATGGAGTTGTGTGACTTCACAGAATGGAGGTTTGTGAAGTCATAGAATGGAGGTATGTGAAGTCAAATTGGAGGGGTGTGAAGTCGGAGAATAGAGGTGTGTGAAGTCACAGAATGGAGGTGGGTGAAGTCACAGAATGGAGGTGTGTGAAGTCATAGAATGCAGGTGTGTGAAGTCACAGAATGGACGGGTATGAAGTCATAGAATGGAGGTGTGTGAAGTCACAGAATTGAGGTGTTTGAAGTCATATATTTTATGTGTGTGAAGTCAAAATGGATGTGTGAAATCATAGAATAGAGGTGTGTGAAGTCATAGAATGGAGGTGTGTGAAGTCATAGAATGAAGGTGTGTGAAGTCACAGAATGGAGGTGTGTGAAGTCATAGAATGGAAGTGTGTAAAGTCATAGAATGGAGGTGCGTGAAGTCAGAATGGAGGTGTGTGAAGTCAATGAATGGAGGTGTGTGAACTCAGAATGGAGGTGTGTGAAGTCACAGAATGGAGGTTTTTGAAGTCATAGAATGGAGGAGTGTGAAGTCATAGAATGGATGTTTCTGAATTAAGAATGAAGTTGTGTGAAGTCATAAAATGGAGGTGTGTGAAGACAAAATTGTGGTGTGTGAACTCATAGAATGGATGTTTCTGAACTCATAGAATGGAGTTGTGTGAAGTCGTGGAATGGAGGTGTGTGAAGTCAAAGAATGGAGGTGTGTGAAGTCAAACAATGGTGGTGTGTGAAGTCACAGAATTGAGGTGTGTGAAGTCCCAGAATGGAAGTGTGTGAAGTCAAAACGGAGGTGTGTAAAGTCAAAGAATGGAGGTGTGTGAAGTCACAGAATGGAGGTGTGTGAAGTCACAGAATGGAGGTGTGTGAAGTCACAAATGGAGGTGTGTGAAGTCACAGAATGTAGGTGTGTGAAGTCAAAATGGAGGTGTGTGAACTCAAAGAATGGAGGTGTGTGAACTTATAGAATGGAGGTGTGTGAAGTCATAGAATGGATGTGTGTGAAGTCATGGAATGGAGGTGTGTGAAGTCAAAGAATGGAGGTGTGTGAAGTCACAGAATGGAGGTTTGAGAAGTTACAGCATGGAGGTATGTGAAATCATAGAATGGAAGTGTGTGAAGTCATAGAATGGAGGTGTGTGAAGTCACAGAATGAAGGTGTGTGAAGTCATAGAATGGAGGTGTGTGAAGACAAAGAAGGGAGGTGTGTGAAGTCACATAATGGAGGTGTGTGAAGTAAAAATGGAGGTGTGTGACGTCATAAACTGGAGGTGTGTGAAGTCATAGAATGGAGGTGTGTGAAATTATAGAATGGAGGTTTGTGAAGTCACAGAATGGAGTTGTGTGACGTCACAGAATGGAGGTTTGTGAAGTCATAGAATGGAGGTATGTGAAGTCAAATTGGAGGGGTGTGAAGTCGGAGAATAGAGGTGTGTGAAGTCACAGAATGGAGGTGGGTGAAGTCACAGAATGGAGGTGTGTGAAGTCAAAATGGAGGTGTGTGAAGTCAAAGAATGGAGGTGTGTTAACTTATAGAATGGAGGTGTGTGAAGTCATAGAATGGATGTGTGTGAAGTCATGGAATGGAGGTGTGTGAAGTCAAAGAAGGGAGGTGTGTGAAGTCATAGAAAGGAGGTCTGTAAAGTCATAGAATGGAGGTGTGTGAAGTCATAGAGTGCAGGTGAGTTAAGTCACAGATTCGAGGTCTGTGAAGTTATAGAATGGAGGTGTGTGATGTCAGAATGCAGGTATGTGAAGTCATAGATGGAGTTGTGTGAAGTCATAGTATGGAGGTGTGTGAAATCATAGAATGGAGTTTTGAGAAGTCCCAGAATGGAGCTGTGTGAATTCAGAATGGAGGTGTGTGAAGTCACAGAATGGAGCTGTGTGAATTCAGAATGGAAGTGTGTGAAGTCATAGAATGGAGGTGTGTGAAGTCACAGAAGGGAGGTGTGTGAAGTCATAGAATGGAGGTGTGTGAAGTCACAGAATGGAGGTGTGAGAAGTTACAGCATGGAGGTATGTGAAAACATAGAATGGAAGTGTGTGAAGTCATAGAATGGAGGTGTGTGAAGTCACAGAATGAAGGTGTGTGAAGTCATAGAATGGAGGTGTGTGAAGTCACAGAATGGAGGTGTGTGAAGTCATAGCACGGAGGTATGTGAAATCATAGAATGGAAGTGTGTGAAGTCATAGAATGGAGGTGTGTGATGTCATACAATGAAGGTGTGTGAAGTCATAGAATGGAGGTGTGTGAAGTCACAAAGGGAGGTGTGTGGAGTCACATAATGAAGGTGTGTGAAGTCATAGAATGGAGGTTTGTGAAGTCACAGAATGGAGGTGTGTGAACTCAGAATGGAGGTGTGTGAAGTCACAGAATGGAGGTGTGAGAAGTTACAGCATGGAGGTATGTGAAAACATAGAATGGAAGTGTGTGAAGTCATAGAATGGAGATGTGTGAAGTCACAGAATGAAGGTGTGTGAAGTCATAGAATGGAGGTGTGTGAAGACACAGAAGTGAGGTGTGTGAAGTCACATAATGGAGGTGTGTGAAGTCAAAATGGAGGTGTGTGATGTCATAAACTGGAGGTGTGTGAAGTCATAGAATGGAGGTGTGTGAAATTATAGAATAGAGGTTTGTGAAGTCACAGAATGGAGTTGTGTGACTTCACAGAATGGAGGTTTGTGAAGTCATAGAATGGAGGTATGTGAAGTCAAATTGGAGGGGTGTGAAGTCGGAGAATAGAGGTGTGTGAAGTCACAGAATGGAGGTGGGTGAAGTCACAGAATGGAGGTGTGTGAAGTCATAGAATGCAGGTGTGTGAAGTCACAGAATGGACGGGTATGAAGTCATAGAATGGAGGTGTGTGAAGTCACAGAATTGAGGTGTTTGAAGTCATATATTTTATGTGTGTGAAGTCAAAATGGATGTGTGAAATCATAGAATAGAGGTGTGTGAAGTCATAGAATGGAGGTGTGTGAAGTCATAGAATGAAGGTGTGTGAAGTCACAGAATGGAGGTGTGTGAAGTCATAGAATGGAAGTGTGTAAAGTCATAGAATGGAGGTGCGTGAAGTCAGAATGGAGGTGTGTGAAGTCAATGAATGGAGGTGTGTGAACTCAGAATGGAGGTGTGTGAAGTCACAGAATGGAGGTTTTTGAAGTCATAGAATGGAGGAGTGTGAAGTCATAGAATGGATGTTTCTGAATTAAGAATGAAGTTGTGTGAAGTCATAAAATGGAGGTGTGTGAAGACAAAATTGTGGTGTGTGAACTCATAGAATGGATGTTTCTGAACTCATAGAATGGAGTTGTGTGAAGTCGTGGAATGGAGGTGTGTGAAGTCAAAGAATGGAGGTGTGTGAAGTCAAACAATGGTGGTGTGTGAAGTCACAGAATTGAGGTGTGTGAAGTCCCAGAATGGAAGTGTGTGAAGTCAAAACGGAGGTGTGTAAAGTCAAAGAATGGAGGTGTGTGAAGTCACAGAATGGAGGTGTGTGAAGTCACAGAATGGAGGTGTGTGAAGTCCCAAATGGAGGTGTGTGAAGTCACAGAATGTAGGTGTGTGAAGTCAAAATGGAGGTGTGTGAACTCAAAGAATGGAGGTGTGTGAACTTATAGAATGGAGGTGTGTGAAGTCATAGAATGGATGTGTGTGAAGTCATGGAATGGAGGTGTGTGAAGTCAAAGAATGGAGGTGTGTGAAGTCACAGAATGGAGGTTTGAGAAGTTACAGCATGGAGGTATGTGAAATCATAGAATGGAAGTGTGTGAAGTCATAGAATGGAGGTGTGTGAAGTCACAGAATGAAGGTGTGTGAAGTCATAGAATGGAGGTGTGTGAAGACAAAGAAGGGAGGTGTGTGAAGTCACATAATGGAGGTGTGTGAAGTAAAAATGGAGGTGTGTGACGTCATAAACTGGAGGTGTGTGAAGTCATAGAATGGAGGTGTGTGAAATTATAGAATGGAGGTTTGTGAAGTCACAGAATGGAGTTGTGTGACGTCACAGAATGGAGGTTTGTGAAGTCATAGAATGGAGGTATGTGAAGTCAAATTGGAGGGGTGTGAAGTCGGAGAATAGAGGTGTGTGAAGTCACAGAATGGAGGTGGGTGAAGTCACAGAATGGAGGTGTGTGAAGTCAAAATGGAGGTGTGTGAAGTCAAAGAATGGAGGTGTGTTAACTTATAGAATGGAGGTGTGTGAAGTCATAGAATGGATGTGTGTGAAGTCATGGAATGGAGGTGTGTGAAGTCAAAGAAGGGAGGTGTGTGAAGTCATAGAAAGGAGGTCTGTAAAGTCATAGAATGGAGGTGTGTGAAGTCATAGAGTGCAGGTGAGTTAAGTCACAGATTCGAGGTCTGTGAAGTTATAGAATGGAGGTGTGTGATGTCAGAATGCAGGTATGTGAAGTCATAGATGGAGTTGTGTGAAGTCATAGTATGGAGGTGTGTGAAATCATAGAATGGAGTTTTGAGAAGTCCCAGAATGGAGCTGTGTGAATTCAGAATGGAGGTGTGTGAAGTCACAGAATGGAGCTGTGTGAATTCAGAATGGAAGTGTGTGAAGTCATAGAATGGAGGTGTGTGAAGTCACAGAAGGGAGGTGTGTGAAGTCATAGAATGGAGGTGTGTGAAGTCACAGAATGGAGGTGTGAGAAGTTACAGCATGGAGGTATGTGAAAACATAGAATGGAAGTGTGTGAAGTCCTAGAATGGAGGTGTGTGAAGTCACAGAATGAAGGTGTGTGAAGTCATAGAATGGAGGTGTGTGAAGACACAGAAGGGAGGTGTGTGAAGTCACATAATGGAGGTGTGTGAAGTCAAAATGGAGGTGTGTGATGTCATAAACTGGAGGTGTGTGAAGTCATAGAATGGAGGTGTGTGAAATTATAGAATAGAGGTTTGTGAAGTCACAGAATGGAGTTGTGTGACTTCACAGAATGGAGGTTTGTGAAGTCATAGAATGGAGGTATGTGAAGTCAAATTGGAGGGGTGTGAAGTCGGAGAATAGAGGTGTGTGAAGTCACAGAATGGAGGTGGGTGAAGTCACAGAATGGAGGTGTGTGAAGTCATAGAATGCAGGTGTGTGAAGTCACAGAATGGACGGGTATGAAGTCATAGAATGGAGGTGTGTGAAGTCACAGAATTGAGGTGTTTGAAGTCATATATTTTATGTGTGTGAAGTCAAAATGGATGTGTGAAATCATAGAATAGAGGTGTGTGAAGTCATAGAATGGAGGTGTGTGAAGTCATAGAATGAAGGTGTGTGAAGTCACAGAATGGAGGTGTGTGAAGTCACAGAATGGAGGTGTGTGAAGTCATAGAATGGAAGTGTGTAAAGTCATAGAATGGAGGTGCGTGAAGTCAGAATGGAGGTGTGTGAAGTCAATGAATGGAGGTGTGTGAACTCAGAATGGAGGTGTGTGAAGTCACAGAATGGAGGTTTTTGAAGTCATAGAATGGAGGAGTGTGAAGTCATAGAATGGATGTTTCTGAATTAAGAATGAAGTTGTGTGAAGTCATAAAATGGAGGTGTATGAAGACAAAATTGTGGTGTGTGAACTCATAGAATGGATGTTTCTGAACTCATAGAATGGAGTTGTGTGAAGTCGTGGAATGGAGGTGTGTGAAGTCAAAGAATGGAGGTGTGTGAAGTCAAACAGTGGTGGTGTGTGAAGTCACAGAATTGAGGTGTGTGAAGTCCCAGAATGGAAGTGTGTGAAGTCAAAACGGAGGTGTGTAAAGTCAAAGAATGGAGGTGTGTGAAGTCACAGAATGGAGGTGTGTGAAGTCACAGAATGGAGGTGTGTGAAGTCACAAATGGAGGTGTGTGAAGTCACAGAATGTAGGTGTGTGAAGTCATAGAATGGAGGTGTGTGAAGTCATAGAATGGAGGTGTGTGAAGTCACAGAAGGCAGGTGTGTGAAGTCACAGAATAGAGTTGTGTGAAGTCACAATGGAGGTGTGTGAATTCATAGAATGGAGGTGTGTGAAGTCAAAGAATGGAGGTGTGTGAAGTCATAGAATGGAGGTGTGTGAAATCACAGAATGGAGTTGTGTAGTCACAGAGTGTAGGTGTGCAAAGTCACAGAGTGTAGGTGTGTGAAGTCTCAGAAAAGAGGTGTGTGAAGTCATAGAATGGAGGTGTTTGAAGTCATAGAATGTTGGTTTTTGAAGACGCAGAATGGAGGTGTGTGAAGTCATTGAATGGAGGTGTGTGACGTCAGATTGGAGGTGTGTGAAGTAACAGAATGGAGTTGTGTCCACTCAGAAAGGAGGTGTGTGAAGACATAGAATGGAGGTGTGTGAAGTCATAGAATGCAGTTGTGTGAAGTCATAGAATGGAGGTGTGTGAAGTCACAGAATGGAGGTGTGTGAACTCATAGAATGGAGGAGTGTGAAGTCAGAATGGAGGTGTGTGAAGTCACAGATGGAGGTGTGTGAAATCATAGAATGGAGGTGTGTGAAGTCACAGAATGGAGGTGTGTGAAGTGACAGAATGGAAGTGTGTGAACTCAGAATGGAGGTGTGTGAATTCACAGAAGGTAGGTTTGTGTATTCATAGAATGGATGTTTCTGAAGTAAGAATGAAGGTGTGTGAAGTCAAAGAATGGAGGTGTGTGAAGTCAAAATGCAGGTGTGTGAAGTCAAACAATGGATGTGTGTTAAGTCACAGAATGGAGGTGTGTGAAGTCACATAATGGAAGTGTGTGAAGTCAAAATGGAGGTGTGTGAAGTCAGAGAATGGAGGTGTGTGAAGTCATAGAATGGAGGTGTGTGAAATCATAGAATGGAGGTTTGTGAAGTCACAGAATGGAGGTGTGTGAACTCAGAATGGAGGTGTGTGAAGTCACAGAATGGAGGTGTGAGAAGTTACAGCATGGAGGTATGTGAAAACATAGAATGGAAGTGTGTGAAGTCATAGAATAGAGGTGTGTGAAGTCACAGAATGAAGGTGTGTGAAGTCATAGAATGGAGGTGTGTGAAGACACAGAAGGGAGGTGTGTGAAGTCACATAATGGAGGTGTGTGAAGTCAAAATGGAGGTGTGTGATGTCATAAACTGGAGGTGTGTGAAGTCATAGAATGGAGGTGTGTGAAATTATAGAATAGAGGTTTGTGAAGTCACAGAATGGAGTTGTGTGACTTCACAGAATGGAGGTTTGTGAAGTCATAGAATGGAGGTATGTGAAGTCAAATTGGAGGGGGGTGAAGTCGGAGAATAGAGGTGTGTGAAGTCACAGAATGGAGGTGGGTGAAGTCACAGAATGGAGGTGTGTGAAGTCATAGAATGCAGGTGTGTGAAGTCACAGAATGGACGGGTATGAAGTCATAGAATGGAGGTGTGTGAAGTCACAGAATTGAGGTGTTTGAAGTCATATATTTTATGTGTGTGAAGTCAAAATGGATGTGTGAAATCATAGAATAGAGGTGTGTGAAGTCATAGAATGGAGGTGTGTGAAGTCATAGAATGAAGGTGTGTGAAGTCACAGAATGGAGGTGTGTGAAGTCATAGAATGGAAGTGTGTAAAGTCATAGAATGGAGGTGCGTGAAGTCAGAATGGAGGTGTGTGAAGTCAATGAATGGAGGTGTGTGAACTCAGAATGGAGGTGTGTGAAGTCACAGAATGGAGGTTTTTGAAGTCATAGAATGGAGGAGTGTGAAGTCATAGAATGGATGTTTCTGAATTAAGAATGAAGTTGTGTGAAGTCATAAAATGGAGGTGTGTGAAGAAAAAATTGTGGTGTGTGAACTCATAGAATGGATGTTTCTGAACTCATAGAATGGAGTTGTGTGAAGTCGTGGAATGGAGGTGTGTGAAGTCAAAGAATGGAGGTGTGTGAAGTCAAACAATGGTGGTGTGTGAAGTCACAGAATTGAGGTGTGTGAAGTCCCAGAATGGAAGTGTGTGAAGTCAAAACGGAGGTGTGTAAAGTCAAAGAATGGAGGTGTGTGAAGTCACAGAATGGAGGTGTGTGAAGTCACAGAATGGAGGTGTGTGAAGTCACAAATGGAGGTGTGTGAAGTCACAGAATGTAGGTGTGTGAAGTCAAAATGGAGGTGTGTGAACTCAAAGAATGGAGGTGTGTGAACTTATAGAATGGAGGTGTGTGAAGTCATAGAATGGATGTGTGTGAAGTCATGGAATGGAGGTGTGTGAAGTCAAAGAATGGAGGTGTGTGAAGTCACAGAATGGAGGTTTGAGAAGTTACAGCATGGAGGTATGTGAAATCATAGAATGGAAGTGTGTGAAGTCATAGAATGGAGGTGTGTGAAGTCACAGAATGAAGGTGTGTGAAGTCATAGAATGGAGGTGTGTGAAGACAAAGAAGGGAGGTGTGTGAAGTCACATAATGGAGGTGTGTGAAGTAAAAATGGAGGTGTGTGACGTCATAAACTGGAGGTGTGTGAAGTCATAGAATGGAGGTGTGTGAAATTATAGAATGGAGGTTTGTGAAGTCACAGAATGGAGTTGTGTGACGTCACAGAATGGAGGTTTGTGAAGTCATAGAATGGAGGTATGTGAAGTCAAATTGGAGGGGTGTGAAGTCGGAGAATAGAGGTGTGTGAAGTCACAGAATGGAGGTGGGTGAAGTCACAGAATGGAGGTGTGTGAAGTCAAAATGGAGGTGTGTGAAGTCAAAGAATGGAGGTGTGTTAACTTATAGAATGGAGGTGTGTGAAGTCATAGAATGGATGTGTGTGAAGTCATGGAATGGAGGTGTGTGAAGTCAAAGAAGGGAGGTGTGTGAAGTCATAGAAAGGAGGTCTGTAAAGTCATAGAATGGAGGTGTGTGAAGTCATAGAGTGCAGGTGAGTTAAGTCACAGATTCGAGGTCTGTGAAGTTATAGAATGGAGGTGTGTGATGTCAGAATGCAGGTATGTGAAGTCATAGATGGAGTTGTGTGAAGTCATAGTATGGAGGTGTGTGAAATCATAGAATGGAGTTTTGAGAAGTCCCAGAATGGAGCTGTGTGAATTCAGAATGGAGGTGTGTGAAGTCACAGAATGGAGCTGTGTGAATTCAGAATGGAAGTGTGTGAAGTCATAGAATGGAGGTGTGTGAAGTCACAGAAGGGAGGTGTGTGAAGTCATAGAATGGAGGTTTGTGAAGTCACAGAATGGAGGTGTTTGAAGTCATAGAATGGAGGTGTGTGAAGTTATAGAATGGATGTTTGTAAAGTAAGAATGAAGTTGTGTGAAGTCATAGAATGGAGGTGTGTGACGTCAAAGAATGGAGGTGTGTGAAATCATAGAATGGAGGTGTGTAAACTCAGAATGGAGGTGTGGGAAGTCAAAGAATGGAGGTGTGTGTAGTCATAGAATGGAGGTGTGTGAAGTCACAGAATGGAGGTGTGTGAAGTCATAGAATGGAGGTGTGTGAAGTCCTAGAATGGAGGTGTGTGATATCATAATGGAGGTGTGTGAAGTCACAGAATGGAGGTGTGTGAAGTCAGAATGGAGGTGTGAAGTCATAGAATAGAGGTGGGTGAAGTCATAGAAAGGAGGTGTGGGAAGTCAGAGAATGGAGGAGTGTGAAGTCATAGAGTGGAGGTGAGTGAAATCACAGATTTGAGGTCTGTGAAGTCATAGAATGGAGGTGTGGGAAGTCAGAATGAAGGTGTGGGAAGTCATAGAATGGAGGTGTGTGAACTCATAGAATAGAGGTGTGTGACGTCACAATGGAAGTGTGTGAATTAATAGTATGGAGGTGTGTGAAGTCACAGAATGGAGGTGTGTGAAGTCAAAATGGAGGTGTGTGATGTCCTAAAATGGAGGTGGGTGAAGTCATAGAATGGAGGTGTGTGAAATCATAGAATGAAGGTTTGTGAAGTCACAGAATTGAGGTGTGTGAAGTCATAGAATGGAGGTGTGTGAAGTCACAGAATGGGGGTGTGTGAAGTCATAACATGGAGGTATGTGAAATCATAAAATGGAAGTGTGTGAAGTCATAGAATGGAGGTTTGTGAAGTCATACAATGAAGGTGTGTGAAGTCATAGAATGGAGGTGTGTGAATTCACAGAAATGAGGTGTGTGGAGTCACATAATGGAGGTGTGTGAATCAAAATGGAGGTGTGTGACGTCATAAAATGTAGGTGTGTGAAGTCATAGATTGGAGGTGTGTGAAATCATAGCATAGAGGTTTGTGAAGTCACAGAACGGCGGTGTGTGAAATCAGAATGGAGGTGTGTGAAGTCACAGAATGTAGGTGTGTGAAGTCATCGTATGAAGGTATGTGAAATTATAGAATGGAAGTGTGTGAAGTCATAGAATGGAGGTGTGCGAAGTCATAGAATGGAGGTGTGTGAAGTCAAAGAATGGAAGTGTGTGAAGTCACAGAATGGACGGGTATGAATTCATAGAATGGAGGTCTGTGAAGTCACAGAATTGAGGTGTTTGAAGTTATATATTGGAGTTGTGTGAAGTCAAAATGAATGTGTGAAGTCATAGAATGGAGGTGTGTGAAGTCGGAGAATGGAGGTGTGTGAAGTCACAGAATGGAGGTGTGTGAAGTCACCGAATGGAGGTGTGTGAAGTCAAAGAATGGAGGTTTGTGAAGTCATAGAATGGACGTGTGTGAAATCATAGAATGAAGGTTTGTGAAGTCACAGAATGGAGGTGTGTGAAGTCATAGATTGGAGGTGTGTGAAGTCACAGAATGGAGGTGTGTGAAGTCATAGCACGGAGGTATGTGAAATCATAGAATGGAAGTGTGTGAAGTCATAGAATGGAGGTGTGTGATGTCATACAATGAAGGTGTGTGAAGTCATAGAATGGAGGTGTGTGAAGTCACAAAAGGGAGGTGTGTGGAGTCACATAATGGAGGTGTGTGAAGTCAAAATGGAGGTGTGTGACGTCTTAAAATGTAGGTGTGTGAAGTCATAGATTCTAGGTGTGTGAAATCATAGAATGGAGGTTTGTGAAGTCACAGAATGGAGGTGTGTGAAGTCATAGAATGGAGGTATGTGAAGTCAAATTGGAGGGGTGAGAAGTCGGAGAATGGAGGTGTGGGAAGTCACAGAATGGAGGTGGGTGAAATCACAGAATGGAGGTGTGTGAAGTCAAAGAATGGAGGTGTGTGAAGTCACAGAATGGACGGGTATGAATTCATAGAATGGAGGTGTGTGAAGTCACAGAATGAGGTGTTTGAAGTTATATATTGGAGTTGTGTGAAGTCAAAATGGATGTGTGAAGTCATACAATGGAGGTGTGTGAAGTCGGAGAATGGAGGTGTGTGAAGTCACAGAATGGAGCTGTGTGAAGTCACAGAATGGAGGTGTGTGAAGTCACAGAATGGAGGTGTGTGAAGTCATAGAATCTAGGTGTGTGAACTCATAGATTGGAGGTGTGTGACGTCCCAATGGAAGTGTGTGAAGTCGTAGAATGGAGATGTGTGAAGTCACAGAATGGAAGTGTGTGAAGTCAAAATGCAGGTGTGTGACGTCCTAAAATGGAGGTGTGAGAAGTCATAGAATGGAGGTGTGTGAAATCATAGAATAGAGGTTTGTGAAGTCACAGAATGGTGGTGTGTGAAATCAGAATGGAGGTGTGTGAAGTCACAGAATGTAGGTGTGTGAAGTCATCGTATGAAGGTATGTGAAATCATAGAATGGAAGTGTGTGAAGTCATAGAATGGAGGTGTGCGAAGTCATACAATGAAGGTGTGTGAAGTCATAGAATGGAGGTGTGTGAAGTCACAGAAGAGAGGTGTTTGAAGTCACATAATGGAGGTGTGAGAAGTCAAAATGGAGGTGTGTGACGTCATAAAATGGAGGTGTGTGAAGTCATAGATTGTTGGTGTGTGAAATCATAGAATGGAGGTTTGTGAAGTCACAGAATGGAGGTGTGTGAAGTCATAGAATGGAGGTGTGTGAAGTCACAGAATGGATGGTATGAACTCATAGAATGGAGGTGTGTGAAGTCACAGAATTGAGGTGTTTGAAGTCATATATTGGAGGTGTGTGAAGTCTAAATGGATTTTTGAATTCATAGAATGGAGGTGTGTGAACCCATAGAATGAGGGTGTGTGAGGTCATATAATGGAGGTGTGTGAAGTCACAGAATGGAGGTGTGTGAAGTCATAGAATGGAGGTGTGTGAAGTCATAGAATGGAAGTGTGTGAAGTCACAGAATGGAGCTGTGTGAAGTCACAGAATGGAGGTGTGTGAAGTCACAGAATGGAAGTGTGCGAACACAGAATGGAGGTGTGTGAAGTCACAGAATGGAGGTGTGTGAAGTCATAGAATGGAAGTGTGTGAAGTCATAGAATGGAGGTGTGTGAAGTCAGAATGGAGGTGTGTGAAGTCACCGAATGGAGTTGTGTGAACTCAGAATGGAGGTGTGTGAAGTCACAGAATGGAGGTTTGTGAAGTCATAGAATGGAGTTGTGTGAAGTCATAGAACTGATGTTTCTGAAGTAAGAATGAAGGTTTGTGAAGTCATAGAATGGAGGTGTGTGAACACATAGAATGGAGGTGTGCCAATTCACAGAATGAAGGTGTGTGAAGTCAGAATGGAGGTGTGTAGTCATAGATTGGAGGTGGTGAAGTCATAGAAAAGAGTTGTGGATAGTCATAGAATGGAGGAGTGTGAAGTCATAGAGTGCAGGTGAGTGAAGTCACAGATTCGAGGTCTGTGAAGTCATAGAATGCAGGTGTGTGATGTCAGAATGAAGGTGTGTGAAGTCATAGATGGAGGTGTGTGAAGTTAGAATGCATGTGTGGGAAGTCATAGAATGGAGGTGTGTGATGTCATAGAATGGTGGTGTGTGAAGTCATAGAGTGGAAGTCTGTGAAGTCATAGATTGGAGGTGTGTGAAATCATAGAATGGAGGTTTGTGAAGTCACAGAATGGAGGTGTGTGAAGTCATACAACGGAGGTGTGTGAAGTTACAGAATGGATGGTATGAACTCATAGAATGGAGGTGTGTGAAGTCACAGAATTGAGGTGTTTGAAGTCATATATTGGAGGTGTGTGAAGTCAAAATGGATGTGTGAATTCATAGAATGGAGGTGTGTGAAACCATAGAATGAGGGTGTGTGAGGTCATATAATGGAGGTGTGTGAAGTCACAGAATGGAGGTGTGTGAAGTCATAGAATGGAGGTGTGTGAAGTCATAAAATGGAAGTGTGTGAAGTCACAGAATGGAGGTGTGTGAAGTCACAGAATGGAGGTGTGTGAAGTCACAGAATGGAAGTGTGCGAACACAGAACGGAGGTGTGTGAAGTCTCAGAATGGAGGTGTGTGAAGTCATAGAATGGAAGTGTGTGAAGTCATAGAATGGAGGTGTGTGAAGTCAGAATGGAGGTGTGTGAAGTCACCGAATGGAGTTGTGTGAACTCAGAATGGAGGTGTGTGAAGTCTCAGAATGGAGGTGTGTGAAGTCATAGAATGGAAGTGTGTGAAGTCATAGAATGGAGGTGTGTGAAGTCAGAATGGAGGTGTATGAAGTCACCGAATGGAGTTGTGTGAACTCAGAGTGGAGGTGTGTGAAGTCACAGAATGGAGGTTTGTGAAGTCATAGAATGGAGTTTTGTGAAGTCATAGAACTGATGTTTCTGAACTAAGAATGAAGGTTTGTGAAGTCATAGAATGGAGGTGTGTGAACACATAGAATGGAGGTGTGCCAATTCACAGAATGAAGGTGTGTGATGTCAGAATGGAGGTGTGTAGTCATAGATTGGAGGTTGTGAAGTCATAGAACAGAGGTGTGGAAAGTCATAGAATGGAGTAGTGTGAAGTCATAGAGTGCAGGTGAGTGAAGTCACAGATTCGAGGTCTGTGACAGATTCGAGGTCTGTGAAGTCATAGAATGGAGGTGTGTGATGTCAGAATGAAGGTGTGTGAAGTCATAGATGGAGGTGTGTGAAGTTAGAATGCACGTGTGGAAATTCATAGAATGGAGGTGTGTGAAGTCATAGAATGGTGGTGTGTGAAGTCATAGAGTGGAAGTGTGTGAAGTCATAGAATGGAGGTGTGTGATGTCATAGAATGGAGGTGTGTGAAGTCATAGAATGGAGGTGGGTGAAGTCACAGAAGGGAGGTGTGTATAATCACAGAATGGAGATGTGTGAAGTCAAAAAGGTGGTGTGAGAAGTCACAAATGTAAGTGTGTGAACTCACAGAATGGAGGTGTGAAGTCAAAATGGTTGTGTGTGAAGTCAAAGAATGTAGGTGTGTGAAGTCATCGAATGGAGGTGTGTGAAGCCACAGAATGGAGGTGTGTGAAGTCAGAATAGAGGTGTGCGAAGTCATAGAATGAAGGTGTGTGAAGTCAGAATGGAGGTGTGTGAAGTCATAGAATGGAGGTGTGTGACGTCAGAATAGAGGTGTGTGAAGTCATACAATGGAGGTGTGTGAAGTCACAGAATGGAGGTGTGGGAAGTCACAGAATGGAGGTGTGTGAAGTCACAGAATGGAGGTGTGTGAACTCAGAATGGAGGTATGTAAAGTCACAGAATGGATGGTATGAACTCATAGAATGGAGGTGTGTGAAATCACAGAATTGAGGTGTTTGAAGTCATATATTGGAGGTGTGTGAAGTCAAAATGGATGTGTAAATTCATAGAATGGAGGTGTCTGCAACCATAGAATGAGGGTGTGTGAGGTCATATAATGGAGGTGTGTGAAGTCACAGAATGGAGGTGTGTGAAGTCATAGAATGGAGGTGTGTGAAGTCAAAGAATGGAAGTGTGTGAAGTCACAGAATGGAGGTGTGTGAAGTCACAGAATGGAGGTGTGTGAAGTCACAGAATGGAGGTGTGCGAACACAGAATGGAGGTGTATGAAGTCACAGAATGGAGGTGTGTGAAGTCATAGAATGGAAGTGTGTGATGTCATAGAATGGAGGTGTGTGAAGTCAGAATGGAGGTGTGTGAAGACACCGAATGGAGTTTTGTGAACTCAGAATGGAGGTGTGTGAACTCATAGAATGGAGGTGTGTGACGTCACAATGGAAGTGTGTGAAGTCATAGAATGGAGGTTTGTGAAGTCACAGAATGGAGGTGTGTGAAGTCATAGAATGGATGTTTCTGAAGTAAGAATGAAGGTGTGTGAAGTCATAGAATGGAGGTGGGTGAAGTCAAAATGGAGGTGTGTGAACTCATAGAATAGAGATGTGTGACCTCTTAGAATGGAGGTGTGTGAAGTCATGGAATGGAGGTGTATGAAATCCAAGAATGGAGGTGTGTGAAATCGGACAATCGAGGTGTGTGAAGTCACAGAATGGAGGTGTGTGAAGTCACAGAATGGAAGTGTGTGAAGTCAAAATTAAGGTGTGTGAAATCACAGAATGGAGGTGTGTGAAGTCACAGAATGGACGTGTGTGAAGTCAAAATTGTGATGTGTGAAGTCACAAATGGAGGTGTGTGAAGTCACAGAATTGTGGTGTGTGAAGTCAAAATGTAGGTGTATGAAGTCAAAGAAAGGAGGTGTGTGAAGTCATAGAATGGAGGTGTATGAAGTCATGGAATGGAGGTTTGTGAAGTCATAGAATGGAGATTTGTGAAGTCATAGAATGGATGTGTGTGAAGTCAGAATGGAGATGTGTGAAATCACAGAATGGAGGTGTGTGAAGTCAAAGAATATTGGTGTGTGAAGTCAGAGAATGGAGGTGTGTGAAGTCATAGAATGGAGGTGTGTGAAGTCAAAGAATGGAGGTGTGTGAAGTCACAGAAGGCAGGTGTGTGAAGTCACAGAATAGAGTTGTGTGAAGTCACAATGGAGGTGTGTGAATTCATAGAATGGAGGTGTGTGAAGTCAAAGAATGGAGGTGTGTGAAGTCATAGAATGGAGGTGTGTGAAATCACAGAATGGAGGTGTGTAGTCACAGAGTGTAGGTGTGCAAAGTCACAGAGTGTAGGTGTGTGAAGTCTCAGAATGGAGGTGTGTGAAGTCATAGAATGGGGGTGTTTGAAGTCATAGAATGTTGGTTTTTGAAGACACAGAATGGAAGTGTGTGAAGTCATAGATTGGAGGTGTGTGAAATCATAGAATGGAGGTGTGTGAAGTCACAGAATGGAAGTGTGTGAAGTCATAGAACGGAGGTGTGTGAAGTTACAGAATGGATGGTATGAACTCATAGAATGGAGGTGTGTGAAGTCACAGAATTGAGGTGTTTGAAGTCATATATTGGAGGTGTGTGAAGTCAAAATGGATGTGTGAATTCATAGAATGGAGGTGTGTGAAACCATAGAATGAGGGTGAGTGAGGTCATATAATGGAGGTGTGTGAAGTCACAGAATGGAGGTGTGTGAAGTCACAGAATGGAGGTGTGTGAAGTCATAGAATGGAGGTGTGTGAAGTCATAAAATGGAAGTGTGTGAAGTCACAGAATGGAGGTGTGTGAAGTCACAGAATGGAGGTGTGTGAAGTCACAGAATGGAAGTGTGCGAACACAGAATGGAGGTGTGTGAAGTCTCAGAATGGAGGTGTGTGAAGTCATAGAATGGAAGTGTGTGAAGTCATAGAATGGAGGTGTGTGAAGTCAGAATGGAGGTGTGTGAAGTCACCGAATGGAGTTGTGTGAACTCAGAGTGGAGGTGTGTGAAGTCACAGAATGGAGGTTTGTGAAGTCATAGAATGGAGTTGTGTGAAGTCATAGAATGGATGTTTCTGAAGTAAGAATGAAGGTGTGTGAAGTCATGGAATGGAGGTGGGTGAAGTCAAAATGGAGGTGTGTGAACTCATAGAATAGAGATGTGTGACCTCTTAGAATGGAGGTGTGTGAAGTCATGGAATGGAGGTGTATGAAATCCAAGAATGGAGGTGTGTGAAATCAGACAATCGAGGTGTGTGAAGTCACAGAATGGAGGTGTGTGAAGTCACAGAATGGAAGTGTGTGAAGTCAAAATTAAGGTGTGTGAAATCACAGAATGGAGGTGTGTGAAGTCACAGAATGGACGTGTGTGAAGTCAAAATTGTGATGTGTGAAGTCACAAATGGAGGTGTGTGAAGTCACAGAATTGTGGTGTGTGAAGTCAAAATGTAGACGTATGAAGTCACAGAATTGTGGTGTGTGAAATCATAGAATGGAGGTGTATGAAGTCATGGAATGGAGGTTTGTGAAGTCATAGAATGGAGATTTGTGAAGTCATAGAATGGATGTGTGTGAAGTCAGAATGGAGATGTGTGAAATCACAGAATGGAGGTGTGTGAAGTCAAAGAATATTGGTGTGTGAAGTCAGAGAATGGAGGTGTGTGAAGTCATAGAATGGAGGTGTGTGAAGTCACAGAAGGCAGGTGTGTGAAGTCACAGAATAGAGTTGTGTGAAGTCACAATGGAGGTGTGTGAATTCATAGAATGGAGGTGTGTGAAGTCATAGAACTGATGTTTCTGAAGTAAGAATGAAGGTTTGTGAAGTCATAGAATGGAGGTGTGTGAACACATAGAATGGAGGTGTGCCAATTCACAGAATGAAGGTGTGTGAAGTCAGAATGGAGATGTGTAGTCATAGATTGGAGGTGGTGAAGTCATAGAAAAGAGGTGTGGATAGTCATAGAATGGAGGAGTGTGAAGTCATAGAGTGCAGGTGAGTTAAGTCACAGATTCGAGGTCTGTGAAGTCATAGAATGCAGGTGTGTGATGACAGAATGAACGTGTGTGAAGTCATAGATGGAGGTGTGTGAAGTTAGAATGCATGTGTGGGAAGTCATAGAATGGAGGTGTGTGATGTCATAGAATGGTGGTGTGTGAAGTCATAGAGTGGAAGTGTGTGAAGTCATAGATTGGAGGTGTGTGAAATCATAGAATGGAGGTTTGTGAAGTCACAGAATGGAGGTGTGTGAAGTCATAGAACGGAGGTGTGTGAAGTTACAGAATGGATGGTATGAACTCATAGAATGGAGGTGTGTGAAGTCACAGAATTGAGGTGTTTGAAGTCATATATTGGAGGTGTGTGAAGTCAAAATGGATGTGTGAATTCAAAGAATGGAGGTGTGTGAAACCATAGAATGAGGGTGTGTGAGGTCATATAATGGAGGTGTGTGAAGTCACAGAATGGAGGTGTGTGAAGTCATAGAATGGAGGTGTGTGAAGTCATAAAATGGAAGTGTGTGAAGTCACAGAATGGAGGTGTGTGAAGTCACAGAATGGAGGTGTGTGAAGTCACAGAATGGAAGTGTGCGAACACAGAATGGAGGTGTGTGAAGTCTCAGAATGGAGGTGTGTGAAGTCATAGAATGGAAGTGTGTGAAGTCATAGAATGGAGGTGTGTGAAGTCAGAATGGAGGTGTGTGAAGTCACCGAATGGAGTTGTGTGAACTCAGAGTGGAGGTGTGTGAAGTCACAGAATGGAGGTTTGTGAAGTCATAGAATGGAGTTGTGTGAAGTCATAGAACTGATGTTTCTGATCTAAGAATGAAGGTTTGTGAAGTCATAGAATTGAGGTGTGTGAACACATAGAATGGAGGTGTGCCAATTCACAGAATGAAGGTGTGTGAAGTCAGAATGGAGGTGTGTAGTCATAGATTGGAGGTTGTGAAGTCATAGAAAAGAGGTGTGGAAAGTCTTAGAATGGAGGAGTGTGAAGTCATAGAGTGCAGGTGAGTGAACTCACAGATTCGAGGTCTGTGAAGTCATAGAATGGAGGTGTGTGATGTCAGAATGAAGGTGTGTGAAGTCATAGATGGAGGTGTGTGAAGTTAGAATGCATGTGTGGGAAGTCATAGAATGGAGGTGTGTGAAGTCATAGAATGGTGGTGTGTGAAGTCATAGAGTGGAAGCGTGTGAAGTCATAGAATGGAGGTGTGTGATGTCATAGAATGGAGGTGTGTGAAGTCATAGAATGGAGGTGGGTGAAGTCACAGAAGGGAGGTGTGTGAAATCACAGAATGGAGGTGTGCGAAGTCACAGAATGGAGGTGTGTGAAGTCACAGATTGGAGGTGTGTGCAGTCACAGAATGGAGATGTGTGAAGTCAAAAAGGTGGTGTGAGAAGTCACAAATGTAAGTGTGTGAACTCACAGAATGGAGGTGTGAAGTCAAAATGGTTGTGTGTGAAGTTAAAGAACGTAGGTGTGTGAAGTCATCGAATGGAGGTGTGTGAAGTCACAGAATGGAGGTGTGTGAAGTCAGAATAGAGGTCTGCGAAGTCATAGAATGAAGGTGTGTGAAGTCAGAATGGAGGTGTGTGAAGTCATAGAATGGAGGTGTGTGACGTCAGAATAGAGGTGTGTGAAGTCATACAATGGAGGTGTGTGAAGTCACAGAATGGAGGTGTGTGAACTCAGAATGGAGGTATGTAAAGTCACAGAATGGAGGTGTATGAAGTCATAGAATGGAAGTGTGTGAAGTCATAGAATGGAGGTGTGTGAAGTCACAGAATGGATGGTATGAACTCATAGAATGGAGGTGTGTGAAATCACAGAATTGAGGTGTTTGAAGTCATATATTGGAGATGTGTGAAGTCAAAATGGATGTGTAAATTCATAGAATGGAGGTGTCTGCAACCATAGAATGAGGGTGTGTGAGGTCATATAATGGAGGTGTGTGAAGTCATAGAATGGAGGTGTGTGAAGGCATAGAATGGAAGTGTGTGAAGTCATAGAATGGAAGTGTGTGAAGTCACAGAATGGAGGTGTGTGAAGTCACAGAATGGAGGTGTGTGAAGTCACAGAATGGAGGTGTGCGAACACAGAATGGAGGTGTATGAAGTCACAGAATGGAGGTGTGTGAAGTCAGAATGGAGGTGTGTGAAGTCACCGAATGGAGTTTTGTGAACTCAGAATGGAGGTGTGTGAACTCATAGAATGGAGGTGTGTGACGTCACAATGGAAGTGTGTGAAGTCATAGAATGGAGGTTTGTGAAGTAAGAATGAAGGTGTGTGAAGTCATAGAATGGAGGTGGGTGAAGTCAAAATGGAGGTGTGTGAACTCATAGAATAGAGATGTGTGACCTCTTAGAATGGAGGTGTGTGAAGTCATGGAATGGAGGTGTATGAAATCCAAGAATGGAGGTGTGTGAAATCAGACAATCGAGGTGTGTGAAGTCACAGAATGGAGGTGTGTGAAGTCATAGAATGGAAGTGTGTGAAGTCAAAATTAAGGTGTGAGAAATCACAGAATGGAGGTGTGTGAAGTCACAGAATGGACGTGTGTGAAGTCAAAATTGTGATGTGTGAAGTCACAAATGGAGGTGTGTGAAGTCACAGAATTGTGGTGTGTGAAGTCAAAATGTAGGTGTATGAAGTCAAAGAAAGGAGGTGTGTGAAGTCATAGAATGGAGGTGTATGAAGTCATGGAATGGAGGTTTGTGAAGTCATAGAATGGAGATTTGTGAAGTCATAGAATGGATGTGTGTGAAGTCAGAATGGAGATGTGTGAAATCACAGAATGGAGGTGTGTGAAGTCAAAGAATATTGGTGTGTGAAGTCAAAGAATGGAGGTGTGTGAAGTCTTAGAATAGAGGTGTGTGAAGTCATAGAATGGAGGTGTGTGAAGTCACAGAAGGAAGGTGTGTGAAGTCACAGAATGGAGGTGTGTAAAGTCACAGAGTGGAGGTGTGTGAAGGCACAGAATGGAGGGGTGTGAAGTCAAAGAATGGCGGTATGTGAAGTCACAGAATGGAGGGGTGTGAAGTCAGAATAGAGGTGTGCGAAGTCATAGAATGGCGGTGTGTGAAGTCAGAATGGAGCTGTGTGAACTCATAGAATGGAGGTGTGTGAAGTCACAATGGAGATGTGCGAAGCCATAGAATGGTGGTTTTTGAAGTCACACAATGGAGGTGTGTGAAGTCAGAGAATGGAGGTGTGTGAAGACATAGAATGGAGGTGTGTGAAGTCAAATTGGAGGTATGTGAAGTCACAGAATGGAGGTGTGTCAACTCAGAAAGGAGGTATGTGAAGTCATAGAATGGAGGTGTGTGAAGTCAAAGAACGGAGGTGTGGGAAATCATAGAATGGAGGTGTGTGGAGTGACAGCACTGAGGTGTGTGAAGTCAGAATGGAGGTGTGTGTATTCAGAATGGAGGTGTGTGAAGTCAGAGACTGGAGGTGTGTGAAGTCACAACGCAGGTGTGTGAACTGATAGAACGTAGGTGTGTGAAATCACAATGTAGGTGTGTGAAGTCATAGAATGGAGGTGTGTGAAGTCACAAAATGGAGGTGTGTGAAGTCATATAATGGAGGTGTGTGAAGTCATAGAATGGAGATGTGTGAACTCAGAATGGAGGTGTGTGAAGTCACAGAATGGAGGTGTGTGAAGTCACAGAATGGAGGTGTGTGAAATCGTAGAATGGAGGTGTGTGAAGTCACAGAATCGAGGTGTGTGAAGTCACAGAATGGAGGTGTGAGAAATCACAGAATGGAGGTGTGTGAAGTCATAGAATGGAGATGTGTGAACTCAGAATGGAGGTGTGTGAAGTCATAGAATGGAAGTGTGAAATCATAGAATGGAGGTGTGTGAAGTCATAGAATGGAGGTGTGTGAAGTCATAGAATGGAGGTGTGTGAAGTCACAGAAGGCAGGTGTGTGAAGTCACAGAATAGAGTTGTGTGAAGTCACAATGGAGGTGTGTGAATTCATAGAATGGAGGTGTGTGAAGTCAAAGAATGGAGGTGTGTGAAGTCATAGAATGGAGGTGTGTGAAATCACAGAATGGAGGTGTGTAGTCACAGAGTGTAGGTGTGCAAAGTCACAGAGTGTAGGTGTGTGAAGTCTCAGAATGGAGGTGTGTGAAGTCATAGAATGGGGGTGTTTGAAGTCATAGAATGTTGGTTTTTGAAGACACAGAATGGAGGTGTGTGAAGTCATTGAATGGAGGTGTGTGACGTCAGATTGGAGGTGTGTGAAGTAACAGAATGGAGGTGTGTCAACTCAGAAAGGAGGTGTGTGAAGACATAGAATGGAGGTGTGTGAAGTCATAGAATGCAGTTGTGTGAAGTCATAGAATGGAGGTGTGTGAAGTCACAGAATGGAGGTGTGTGAACTCATAGAATGGAGGAGTGTGAAGTCAGAATGGAGGTGTGTGAAGTCACAGATGGAGGTGTGTGAAGTCACAGAATGGAGGTGTGTGAAGTCACAGAATGGAAGTGTGTGAACTCAGAATGGAGGTGTGTGAATTCACAGAAGGTAGGTTTGTGTATTCATAGAATGGATGTTTCTGAAGTAAGAATGAAATTGTGTGAAGTCAAAGAATGGAGGTGTGTGAAGTCAAAATGCAGGTGTGTGAAGTCAAACAATGGATGTGTGTTAAGTCACAGAATAGAGGTGTGTGAAGTCACAGAATGGAAGTGTGTGAAGTCAAAATGGAGGTGTGTGAAGTAAGAGAATGGAGGTGTGTGTCGTCATAGAATGGAGGTGTGTGAAATCATAGAATGGAGGTTTGTGAAGTCACAGATTGACGTGTGTGAAGTCAGAATGGAGGTGTGTGAAGTCACAATGGAGGTGTGTAAAGTCATAGAATGGAAGTGTGTGAAGTCACAATGCAGGTGTGTGAACTCAGAGAATGGAGGTGTGTGAAGTCATAAAATGGAGGTGTGTAAAGCCATAGAATGTAGGTGTGTAAAGTCAAAAAATGGAGGTGTGTGAAGTCATAGAATGGAGGTGTTTGAGTCACAGAATGGAGGTGTGTGAAGTCATAGAATGGAGGTGTGTGAAGTCATAGAATGGAGGTGTGTGAAGTCATATATTGGAGGAGTGTGAAGTTACAGAATTGAGGTGTGTGAAGTCACAGAATGGAGGTGTGTGAACTCAGAATGGAGGTGTGGGAAGTCATAAAATGGAGGTGTGTGAAGTCTGAGAATGGAGATGTGTGAAGGCACAGAATGGAGTTGTGTGAAATCATAGAATGGAGGTATGTGAAGTCAGAGAATCCAGGTGTGTGAAGTCACAGAATGGAGGTGTGTGAGGTCACAGAATGGAGGTGTGTGAACACACAATGGAGGTGAGTGAAGTCACAGAATGGATGTGTGTGAAGTCATAGAATGGAGATGTGTGAAGTCACAGAATGGAGGTGTGTGAAGTCATAGAAAGGAGGTGCGTGAAGTCACAAAATGGAAGTGTGTGAAGTCATAGAATGGAGGTGTGTGAAGTTAAAGGATGGAGGTGTGTGAAGTCATAAAATGGAGATGTGTGAAGTCACAGAATGTAGCTGTGTGAAATCATAGAATGGAGGTGTGTGAAGTCAGAGAATCGAGGTGTGTGAAGTCACAGAATGGAGGTGCGTGAAGTCAGAATGGTGTTGTGTGAAGTCACAGAATTGAGGTGTGTGAAGTCACAGAATGGAGATGTGTGAAGTCATAGAATGGAGGTGTGTGACGTCACAGAATCGAGGTGTGTGAAGTCATATAATGGAAGTGTTTGAAGTCATAGCATGGAGGTGTGTGAACCCATAGAATGGAGGTGTGTGAAATCATGGACTGGACGTGTGTGAAATCAAAGAATGGAGGTGTGGGAAGTGAAAAAATGGAGGTGTGTGAAGTCACAGAATGGAAGTGTGTGAAGTCAAAATTGAGGTGTGTGAAGTCACAGAAAGGAGGTGTGTGAAGTCACAGAATGGAGGTGTGTGAAGTCAAAATGGAGGTGTGTGAAGTCAAAGAAAGAGGTGTGTGAAGTCATAGAATGGAGGTCTGTGAAGTCATGGAATGGAGGTTTGTGAGGTCAAATATTTGAAGTGTGTGAAGTTACAGAAAGGAGGTGTGTGAAGTCATAGAATGGAGGTGTGTGAAGTCATAGAATGGAGGTGTGAAGTCACAGAAGGCAGGTGTGTGAAGTCACTGAATAGAGTTGTGTGAAATCACAATGGAGGTGTGTGAATTCATAGAATGGAGGTGTGTGAAGTGGAAGAAAGGAGGTGTGTGAAGTCATAGAATGGAGGTGTGTGAAATCACAGAATGGATTTGTGTGTAGTCACAGAGTGGAGGTGTGTAAAGTCATAGATTGGAGGTGTGTGAAGTCAGATTGGAGGTGTGTGAAGTCAAATTGGAGGCATGTGAAGTCACAGAATGGAGGTGTGTCAACTCAGAAAGGAGGTATGTGAAGTCATAGAATGGAGGTGTGTGAAGTCAAAGAACGGAGGTGTGGGAAATCATAGAATGGAGGTGTGTGGAGTGACAGCACTGAGGTGTGTGAAGTCAGAATGGAGGTGTGTGTATTCAGAATGGAGGTGTGTGAAGTCAGAGACTGGAGGTGTGTGAAGTCACAACGCAGGTGTGTGAACTGATAGAACGTAGGTGTGTGAAATCACAATGTAGGTGTGTGAAGTCATAGAATGGAGGTGTGTGAAGTCATAGAATGGAGGTGTGTGAAGTCACAAAATGGAGGTGTGTGAAGTCATATAATGGAGGTGTGTGAAGTCATAGAATGGAGATGTGTGAACTCAGAATGGAGGTGTGTGAAGTCACAGAATGGAGGTGTGTGAAGTCACAGAATGGAGGTGTGTGAAATCGTAGAATGGAGGTGTATGAAGTCACAGAATCGAGGTGTGTGAAGTCACAGAATGGAGGTGTGAGAAATCACAGAATGGAGGTGTGTGAAGTCATAGAATGGAGATGTGTGAACTCAGAATGGATGTGTGTGAAGTCATAGAATGGAAGTGTGAAGTCATAGAATGGAGGTGTGTGAAGTCATAGAATGGAGGCGTGTGAAGTCATAGAATGGAGGTGTGTGAAGTCACAGAAGGCAGGTGTGTGAAGTCACAGAATAGAGTTGTGTGAAGTCACAATGGAGGTGTGTGAATTCATAGAATGGAGGTGTTTGAAGTCAAAGAATGGAGGTGTGTGAAGTCATAGAATGGAGGTGTGTGAAATCACAGAATGGAGGTGTGTAGTCACAGAGTGTAGGTGTGCAAAGTCACAGAGTGTAGGTGTGTGAAGTCTCAGAATGGAGGTGTGTGAAGTCATAGAATGGGGGTGTTTGAAGTCATAGAATGTTGGTTTTTGAAGACACAGAATGGAGGTGTGTGAAGTCATTGAATGGAGGTGTGTGACGTAAGATTGGAGGTGTGTGAAGTAACAGAATGGAGGTTTGTCAACTCAGAAAGGAGGTGTGTGAAGACATAGAATGGAGGTGTGTGAAGTCATAGAATGCAGTTGTGTGAAGTCATAGAATGGAGGTGTGTGAAGTCACAGAATGGAGGTGTGTGAACTCATAGAATGGAGGAGTGAGAAGTCAGAATGGAGGTGTGTGAAGTCACAGATGGAGGTGTGTGAAGTCACAGAATGGAGGTGTGTGAAGTCACAGAATGGAAGTGTGTGAACTAAGAATGGAGGTGTGTGAATTCACAGAAGGTAGGTTTGTGTATTCATAGAATGGATGTTTCTGAAGTAAGAATGAAATTGTGTGAAGTCAAAGAATGGAGGTGTGTGAAGTCAAAATGCAGGTGTGTGAAGTCAAACAATGGATGTGTGTTAAGTCACAGAATAGAGGTGTGTGAAGTCACAGAATGGAGGTGTGTGAAGTCACAGAATGGATGTGTGTGAACTCAGAATGGAGGTGTGTGAAGTCAAACAATAGAGGTGTGTGAAGTCAAACAATGGAGGTGTGTGAAGTCACAGAATGGATGTCTGTGAAGTCAAAACGGAGGTGTGTGAAGTCACATAATGGAGGTGTGTGAAGTCACAGAATGAAGGTGTGTGAAGTCAAAAAGGTGGTGTGTGAAGTCACAAATGGACGTGTGTAAAGTCACAGAATGGAGGTGTGTGAAGACAAAATGGAGGTGTGTGAAGTCAAAGAATGGAGGTGTGTGAAGTCATCGAATAGAGGTATGTAAAGTCATGTCATGGAGGTGTGTGAAGTCACAGAATGGAGGTGTGTGAAATCAGAATTGAGGTGTGCTAAGTCATAGAATGGAGGTGTGTGAAGTCAGAATGGAGGTGTGTGAACTCATAGAACGGAGGTGTGTGAAGTCAGAATGGAGGTGTGTGAACTCATAGAATGGAGGTATGTGAAGTCACAATGGAGGTGTGTGAAGTCATAGAATGGAGGTGTGTGAAATCAAAGAATAGATGTTTGTGAAGTCATAGAATGGATTGTGTGAGAAATCATAGAATGGAGGTGTGTAAAGTCACAGAATGGAGGTGTGTAAAGTCACAAAGTGGAGGTTTGTGGAGTCACAGAATGGAGTTTTGTGTGAAGTCACAGAATGGAGGTGTGTGAAGTCACAGAATGCAGGTGTGTGAAGTCAGAATGGAGCTGTGTGAAGTCATAGAATGGAAGTGTGTGAAGTCAGAATGGAGGTGTGTAAACTCATACAATGGAGGTGTATGAAGTCACAATGGAGGTGTGGGAAGTCACAGAATGGATGTGTAAGAACTTAGAAAGGAGGTGTGTGAAGTCTTAGAATGGAGGTCTGTGAAGTCATAGAATGGAGGTGTGTGAAATCATAGAATGGAGGTGTGTGAATTCACAGAATTGAGGTGTGTGAAGTCAGAATGGAGTTGGGTGAAGTCAGAATGGAGGTTTGTGAAGTCAGATAATGGAGGTGTGTGAAGTCACAATGAAGGTGTGTGAACTCATAGAATGGAGGTGTGTGAAGTCAAAATGTAGGTTTCTGAAGTAATAGAATGGTGGTGTGTGAAGTCATAGAAGGGAGGTGTGTGAAGTCACAGAATGGAGGTATGTGATGTCATAGAATGGAGGTGTTTGAAGTCACAGAATGGAGGTTTGTGAAGGCATAGAATGGAGGTGTGTGAAGTCATAGAATGGAGGTTTGTGAAGTTATAGAATTGAGGTGTGTGAAGTCACAGAATGTAGGTGTGTGAAGTCAGAGTATGGAGGTGTGTGAACTCAGATTTGAGGTGTGTGTAGTCACAGAATGGAGGTGTGTGAAGTCAAAGAAGGAGGTGTCTGAAGTCACAAAATGGAGGTGTGTGAAGACAGAGAATGGAGGTGTGTGAACTCAGAGAAGAGGTGTGTGAAGTCACAGAATGGAAGTGTGTGAAGTCATAGAATGGATGTGTGTGAAGTCATACAATGGAGGTGTGTGAAATCAAAGAATGGAGGTTTGTTAAGTCATAGAATGGATTGTGTGTGAAATCATAGAATGGAGGTGTGTGAATCACAGAATTGAGGTGTGTAAAGTCACAGAGTGGAGGTGGGTGAAGTCACAGAATGGAGTTGTGTGTGAAGTCATAGAATGGAGGTGTGTGAAGTCACAGAAGGCAGGTGTGTGAAGTCACAGAATACAGTTGTGTGAAGTCATGGAATGGAGGTGTGTGAAGTCAGAATGCAGGTGTGTGAAGTCATAGAATGGAGGTGTGTGAAGTCATAGAATGGAGGTGTGTGAAGTCATAGACTGGAAGTGTGTGAAGTCATAGAATGGAGGTGTGTGAAGTCATAGATTGAAGGTGTTTGGAAGTCATAGTATGGAGGTGTGTGAAGTCACAGAAAGGAGGTGTGTGAAGTCACAGAATGGAGGTGTGTGAAGTCAAAACGGAGGTGTGTGAAGTCAAAGAATGGAGGTGTGTGAAGTCATAGAATGGAGGTGTATGAAGTCATGGAATAGAGGTTTGTGAAGTCAAACATTGGAAGTGCGTGAGTTACAGAATGGAGGTGTGTGAAGTCATAGAATGGAGGTGTGTGAAGTCATAGAATGGAGGAGTGTGATGTCAGAATGGAGATGTGTGAAGTCACATAATGGAGGTGTGTGAAGTCATAGAATGTTGGTGTGTGAAGTCATAGAATGGAGGTATATGAAGTCATAGAATGGAGGTGTGTGAAGTCAGAATGCAGGTGTGTGAAGTCATACAATGCAGGTGTGTGAAGTCATAGAATGGAGTTGTGTGAAGTCATAGATTGGAAGTGTGTGAAGTCATAGAATGGAGGTGTGGGAAGTCATAGAATGGAGGTGTGTGAAGTCATAGAATGGAGGTGTGTGAAGTCATAGAATGGAGGTGTGTGAAGTCACAGAAGGCAGGTGTGTGAAGTCACAGAATCGAGTTGTCTGAAGTCACAATGGAGGTGTTTGAAGTCATAGAATGGAGGTTTGTGAAGTAAGAATAGAGGTGTGCGAAGTCATAGAATGGAGGTGTGTGAAGTCAGAATGGAGCTGTGTGAAGTCTTAGAATTGAGGTGTGTGAAGTCAGAATGGAGGTGTGTGAACTCATAGGATGGAGGTTTGAGGTGTGTGAAGTCAGAATGGAGGTGTGTGAACTCATAGGATGGAGGTGTGTGAAGTCACAATGGAGGTGTGTGAAGTCATAGAACGGGGGTTTTTGCAGTCACAGAATGGAGGTGTGTGAAGTCATAGAATGGAGGTGTGGGAAGTAAAAATGGAGTTTGTGAACTCATAGAATGAAGGTGTGTGAACTCATAGAATGGAGGTTGTGAAGTCATGGAATGGAGGTGTGTGAAGTCAAAGAATGGAGGTGTGTGAAGTCAAACAATAGAGGTGTGTGAAGTCAAACAATGGAGGTGTGTGAAGTCACAGAATGGATATGTGTGAAGTCAAAACGGAGGTTTGTGAAGTCACAAAATGGAGGTGTGTGAAGTCACAGAATGAAGGTGTGTGAAGTCAAAAAGGTGGTGTGTGAAGTCACAAATGGACGTGTGTAAAGTCACAGAATGGAGGTGTGTGAAGTCATCGAATGGAGGTATGTAAAGTCATGTCATGGAGGTGTGTGAAATCAGAATTGAGGTGTGCTAAGACATAGAATGGAGGTGTGTGAAGTCAGAATGGAGGTGTGTGAACTCATAGAACGGAGGTTTGTGAAGTCAGAATGGAGGTGTGTGAACTCATAGAATGGAGGTATGTGAAGTCACAATGGAGGTGTGTGAAGTCATAGAATGGAGGTGTGTGAAATCAAAGAATGGAGGTTTGTGAAGTCATAGAATGGATTGTGTGAGAAATCATAGAATGGAGGTGTGTGAAGTCACAGATTGGAGGTGTGTAAAGTCACATAGGGGAGGTTTGTGGAGTCACAGAATGGAGTTTTGTGTGAAGTCACAGAATGGAGGTGTGTGAAGTCATAGAATGGAGGAGTGTGATGTCAGAATGGAGATGTGTGAAGTCACATAATGGAAGTGTGTGAAGTCATAGAATGTTGGTGTGTGAAGTCATAGAATGGAGGTATATAAAGTCATAGAATGGAGGTGTGTGAAGTCAGAATGCAGGTGTGTGAAGTCATAGAATGCAGGTGTGTGAAGTCATAGAATGGAGTTGTGTGAAGTCATAGATTGGAAGTGTGTAAAGTCATAGAATGGAGGTGTGGGAAGTCATAGAATGGAGATGTGTGAAGTCATAGAATGGAGGTGTGTGAAGTCATAGAATGGAGGTGTGTGAAGTCACACAAGGCAGGTGTGTGAAGTCACAGAATCGAGTTGTCTGAAGCCACAATGGAGGTGTTTGAAGTCATAGAATGGAGGTTTGTGAAGTAAGAATAGAGGTGTGCGAAGTCATAGAATGGAGGGGTGTGAAGTCAGAATGGAGCTGTGTGAAGTCTTAGAATTGAGGTGTGTGAAGTCAGAATGGAGGTGTGTGAACTCATAGGATGGAGGTGTGTGAAGTCACAATGGAGGTGTGTGAAGTCATAGAATGGGGGTTTTTGCAGTCACAGAATGGAGGTGTGTGAAGTCATAGAATGGAGGTGTGGGAAGTAAAAATGGAGTTTGTGAACTCATAGAATGAAGGTGTGTGAACTCATAGAATGGAGGTTGTGAAGTCATGGAATGGAGGTGTGTGAAGTCAAAGAATGGAGGTGTGTGAAGTCAAACGATAGAGGTGTGTGAAGTCAAACAATGGAGGTGTGTGAAGTCACAGAATGGATATGTGTGAAGTCAAAACGGAGGTGTGTGAAGTCACAAAATGGAGGTGTGTGAAGTCACAGAATGAAGGTGTGTGAAGTCAAAAAGGTGGTGTGTGAAGTCACAAATGGACGTGTGTAAAGTCACAGAATGGAGGTGTGTGAAGTCAAAATGGAGGTGTGTGAAGTCAAAGAATGGAGGTGTGTGAAGTCATCGAATGGAGGTATGTAAAGTCATGTCATGGAGGTGTGTGAAGTCACACAATGGAGGTGTGTGAAATCAGAATTGAGGTGTGCTAAGACATAGAATGGAGGTGTGTGAAGTCAGAATGGAGGTGTGTGAACTCATAGAACGGAGGTGTGTGAAGTCAGAATGGAGGTGTGTGAACTCATAGAATGGAGGTATGTGAAGTCACAATGGAGGTGTGTGAAGTCATAGAATGGAGGTGTGTGAAATCAAAGAATGGAGGTTTGTGAAGTCATAGAATGGATTGTGTGAGAAATCATAGAATGGAGGTGTGTGAAGTCACAGAATGGACGTGTGTAAAGGCACAGAGTGGAGGTTTGTGGAGTCACAGAATGGAGTTTTGTGTGAAGTCACAGAATGGAGGTGTGTGAAATCACAGAATGCAGGTGTGTGAAGTCAGAATAGAGGTGTGCGAAGTCATAGAATGGAGGTGTGTGAAGTCAGAATGGAGCTGTGTGAAGTCATAGAATGGAAGTGTGTGAAGTCAGAATGGAGGTGTGTAAACTTATAGAATGGAGGTGTATGAAGTCACAATGGAGGGGTGGGAAGTCACAGAATGGATGTGTAAGAACTTAGAAAGGAGGTGTGTGAAGTCTTAGAATGGAGGTCTGTGAAGTCATAGAATGGAGGTGTGTGAAATCATAGAATGGAGGTGTGTGAATTCACAGAATTGAGGTGTGTGAAGTCATAATGTAGGTGGGTGAAGTCAGAATGGAGGTTTGTGAAGTCAGAGAATGGAGGTGTGTGAAGACACAATGAAGGTGTGTGAACTCATAGAATGGAGGTGTGTGAAGTCAAAATGTAGGTTTCTGAAGTCATAGAATGGAGGTGTGTGAATTCATAGAAGGGAGGTGTGTGAAGTCACAGAATGGAGGTGTGTGATATCATAGAATGGAGGTGTGTGAAGTCACAGAATGGAGGTTTGTGAAGGCATAGAATGGAGGTGTGTGAAGTCATAGAATGGAGGTGTGTGAAGTTATAGAATTGAGATGTGTCAAGTCACAGAATGTAGGTGTGTGAAGTCACAGTATGGAGGTGTGTGAAATCAGATTTGAGGTGTGTGAAGTCACAGAATGGAGGTGTGTGAAGTCAAAGAAGGAGGTGTCAGAAGTCACACAATGGAGGTGTGTGAAGACACAGAATGGTGGTGTGTGAACTCAGAGAGGAGGTGTGTGAAGTCACAGAATGGAAGTGTGTGAAGTCATAGAATGGATGTGTGTGAAGTCATACAATGGAGGTGTGTGAAATCAAAGAATGGAGGTTTGTTAATCATAGAATGGATTGTGTGTGAAATCATAGAATGGAGGTGTGTGAAGTCACAGAATTGAGGTGTGTAAAGTCACAGAGTGGAGGTGTGTGAAGTCACAGAATGGAGTTGTGTGTGAAGTCATAGAATGGAGGTGTGTGAAGTCACAGAATGCAGGTGTGTGATGTCAGAATGGAGGTGTGTGAAGTCACAGAATGGAGGTATGTGACGTCATAAATGTTGGTGTGTGAAGTCATAGAATGGAGGTGTGAAGTCATAGAATGGAGGTGTGTGAAGTCCTAGAATGGAGGTGTGTAAAGTCACAGAAGGCAGGTGTGTGAAGTCACAGAATACAGTTGTGTGAAGTCATGGAATGGAGGTGTGTGAAGTCAGAATGGAGGTGTGTGAAGTCATAGAATTGAGGTGTGTGAAGTCAGAGAATGGTGGTGCGTGAAGTCATAGATTGAAGGTGTGTGGAAGTCATAGTATGGAGGTGTGTGAAGTCACAGAAAGGAGGTGTGTGAAGTCACAGAATGGAGGTGTGTAAAGTCAAAATTGAGGTGTGTGAAGTCAAAGAATGGAGGTGTGTGAAGGCATAGAATGGAGGTGTACGAAGTCATGGAATGGAGGTTTGTGAAGTCAAACATTGGAAGTGTGTGAAGTTACAGAATGGAGGTGTGTGAAGTCATAGAATGGAGGTGGGTGAAGTCATAGAATGGAGGAGTGTGAAGTCAGAATACAGGTGTGCGAAATCATAGAATGGAGATGTGTGAAGTCAGAATGGAGCTGTGTGAAGTCTTAGAATGGAGGTGTGTGAAGTCAGAATGGAGGTGTGTGAACTCATATAATGGAGGTGTGTGAAGTCACAATGGAGGTGTGTAAAGTCATAGAATGGGGGTTTTTGCAGTCCCAGAATGGAGGTGTGTGAAATCATAGAATGGAGGTGTGGGAAGTAAAAATGGAGTTTGTGAACTCATAGAATGGAGGTGTGTGAACTCATAGAATGGAGGTTGTGAAGTCATGGAATGGAGGTGTGTGAAGTCAAAGAATGGAGGTGTGTGAAGTCAAACAATAGAGGTGTGTGAAGTCAAACAATGGAGGTGTGTGAAGTCACAAAATGGATGTGTGTGAAGTCAAAACGGAGTGTGTGAAGTCACAAAATGGAGGTGTGTGAAGTCACAGAATGAAGGTGTGTGAAGTCAAAAAGGTGGTGTGTGAAGTCACAAATGGACGTGTGTAAAGTCACAGAATGGAGGTGTGTGAAGTTAAAATGGAGGTGTGTGAAGTCAAAGAATGGAGGTGTGTGAAGTCATCGAATGGAGGTATGTAAAGTCATGTCATGGAGGTGTGTGAAGTCACAGAATGGAGGTGTGTGAAATCAGAATTGAGGTGTGGTAAGTCATAGAATAGACGTGTGTGAAGTCAGAATGGAAGTGTGTGAAGTCATAAAATGGAGGTGTGTGAAGTCAGAATGGAGGTGTGTGAACTCATAGAATGGAGGTATGTGAAGTCACAATGGAGGTGTGTGAAGTCACAGAATGGTGGTATGTGAAGTTAAAGAATGGAGGTGTGGAAGTCATAGAATGGAAGTGTGTGAAGTCAGAAATTGAGGTGTATGAAGTCACAGAATATAGGTGTGTGAATTCAGAATGGAGGGGTGTGAAGTCATAGAATGGAGGTGTGTGAATTCATGGAATGGAGGTGTGTGAAATCATAGAATGGAGGTGTGTGAAGTCACAGAATGGAGGTGTGTGAAGTCAGAATGTAGGTGGGTGAAGTCAGACTGGAGGTTTGTGAAGTCACAGAATGGAGGTGTGTGAAGTCAAAATGTAGGTTTCTGAAGTCATAGAATGGAGGTGTGTGAAGTCATAGATTAGAAGTGTGTGAAGTCATAGAATGGAGGTTGTGATGTCATAGATTGAAGGTGTGTTCAAGTGATAGTATGGAGGTGTGTGAAGTCACAGAATGGAGGTGTGTGAATTCACAGAATGGAGTTGTATGAAGTCACAATGCAGGTGTGTGAAGTCATAGAATGGAGGTGTGTGAAATCAAAGAATGGAGGTTTGTGAAGTCATAGAATGGATTGTGTGTGAAATCACAGAATGGAAGTGTGTGAAGTCACAGAATGGAGGTGTGCAAAGTCACAGAGTGGAGGTGTGTGAAGTCACAGAATGGAGGTGTGTGAAGTCATAGAATGGAGGTGAGTGAAGTCACAGAATGCAGGTGTGAGAAGTCAGAATAGAGGTGTGCGAAGTCATAGAATGGAGGTGTGTGAAGTCAGAATGGAGCTGTGTGAAGTCATAGAATGGAAGTGTGTGAAGTCAGAATGGAGGTGTGTGAACTCATAGAATGGAGGTGTATGAAGTCACAATGGAGGCGTGTGAAGTCACAGAATGGATGTGTGTGAACTCAGAAAAGAGGTGTTGGAAGTCATAGAATGGAGGTCTGTTAAGTCATAGAATGGAGGTGTGTGAAATCATAGAATGGAGGTTGTGTAAAGTCACAGAATTGAGGTGTGTGAAGTCAGAATGGTGGTGTGTGAAGTCAGAATGGAGGTGTGTGAAGTCAGAGAATGGAGCTGTGTGAAGTCATAGAATGGAAGTGTGTGAAGTCATAGAATGGAGGTGTGTGAGGTCAGAATGGAGGTGTGTTAAGTCACAGAATGGAGGTGTGTGACGTCATAAATTTTGGTGTGTGAAGTCATAGTATGTTGGTGTGAAGTCATAGAATGGAGGTGTGTGAAGTCATAGAATGGAGGTGTGTGAAGTCACAGAAGTCAGGTGTGTGAAGTCACAGAATAGAGTTGTGTGAGGTCACAATGGAGGTGTGTGAATTCATAGAATGGAGGTGTGTGAAGTCAAAGAATGGATGTGTGTGAAGTCATAGAATGGAGGTGTGTGAAATCACAGAATGGATGTGTGTGTAGTCACAGATTGGAGGTGTGTAAAGTCACAGAGTGGAGGTTTGTGAAGTCTCAGAATGGAGGTGTGTGAAGTCATAGAATGGAGGTGTTTGAAGTCATAGAATGTTGGTTTTTGAAGTCATAGAATGCAGGTGTGTGAAGTCATAGAATGGAGGTGTGTGAAGTCAGATTGGAGGGGTGTGAAGTAACAGAATGGAGGTGTGTCAACTCAGAAAGGAGGTGTGTGAAGTCATAGAATGGAGGTGTGTGAAATCATAGAATGGAGGTTTGTGAAGTCACAGAAATGAAGTGTTTGAAGTCAAATGGAAGTCTGTGAAGGCAGAATGGAGGTGTGTGAAGTCATAGAATGGAGGTGTGTGAAGTCATAGAATGGAGGTGTGTGAAGTAACAGAATGGAGGTGTGTGAAGTCACAGAATGGAGGTGTGTGAACTCAGAATGAAGGTGTATGAATTCACAGAAGGGAGGTTTGTGAAGTCATGGAATGGAGATTTCTGCAGTAAGAATGAAGGTGTGTGAAGACATAGAATGGAGGTGAGTGTAGTCAAAATGGAGGTGTGTGAAGGCAAACAATTGAGGTGTGTGAAGTCACAGAATGGAGGTGTGTGAAGTAACAATGTAGGTTTCTGAAGTCATAGAATGGAGGTTTGTGAAGTCATAGAATGGAGGTGTGTGAAGTCACAGAATGGAGGCGTGTTATGTCATAGAATGGAGGTGTGTGAAGTCACAGAATGGAGGGGTGTGAAGTCAGAATAGAGGTATGCGAAGTCATAGAATGGAGGTGTGTAAAGTCAGAATGGAGCTGTGTGAACTCATAGAATGGAGGTGTGTGAAGTCACAATGGAGATGTGCGAAGTCATAGAATCGTGGTTTTTGAAGTCACAGAATGGAGGTGTGTGAAGTCATAGAATGGAGGTGTGTGAAGTCAGATTGGAGGTATGTGAAGTCACAGAATGGAGGTGTGTCAACTCAGAAATGTGGTATGTGAATTCATAGAATGGAGGTGTGTGAAGTCACAGAATTGAGGTGTGTGAAGTCAGAATGGAGGTGTGTGAATTCAGAATGGAAGTGTGTGAAGTCAGAGAATGGAGATTTGTGAAGTCACAATGCAGTTGTGTGAACTCATAGAACGTAGGTGTGTGAGGTCACAATGTAGGTGTGTGAAGTGATGGAATGGAGGTGTGTGAAGTCATAGATTGGAGGTGTATGAAGTCACAAAATGGAGGTGTGTGAAGTCATATAATGGAGGATTGTGAAGTCACAGAATGGAGGTGTGTGAACTCAGAATGGAGGTGTGTGAAGTCACAGAACGGAGGTGTGTGAAATCATAGAATTTAGATGTGTGAAGTCACAGAATGGAGGTGTGTGAAATCGTAGAATGGAGGTATGTGAAGTCAGAGAATCAAGGTGTGTGAGGTCAATGAATGGAGGTGTGTGAAGTCACAGAATGGATGTGTGTGAACTCACAATGTAGGTGAGTGAAGTCACAGAATGGAGGTGTCTGAAGTCATAGAATAGAAGTGCGTGAAGTCATAGAATGTAGGTGTATGATGTCAGAATGGAGGTGTGTGAAGTCACAGAATGGAGGTGTGTGACGTCATAAATGTTGTTGTGTGAAGTCATAGAATAGAGATTTGAAGTCATAGAATGGAGGTGTGAAGTCATAGAATGGAGGTGTGTGAAGTCACAGAAGGCATGTGTGTGAAGTCACAGAATAGAGTTGTGTGAAGTCACAATGGAGGTGTGTGAATTCATAGAGTGGAGATGTGTGAAGTCATAGAATGGAGGTGTGTGAAGTCATAGAATGGAGGTGTGTGAAATCACAAAATTGAGGTGTGTGTAGTCACAGAGTGGAGGTGTGTAAAGTCACAGAGTGGAGGTGTGTGAATTCATAGAATGGAGGTGTGTGAAGTTACAGAATGGAGGTGTGTGAAGTCATAGAATGGAGGTGTGTGAAGTCAGAGAATGGAGGTGTGTGAAGTCAGATTGCAGGTTTGTGAAGTCATAGAATAGAGGTTTGTGAAGTCATAGATTAGAAGTGTGTGAAGTCATAGAATGGAGGTTGTGAAATCATATATTGAAAGTGTGTTCAAGTGATAGTATGGAGGTGTGTGAAGTCACAGAATGGAGGTGTGTGAATTCACAGAATGGAGTTGTATGAAGTCACAATGCAGGTGTGTGAAGTCATAGAATGGAGGTGTGTGAAATCAAAGAATGGAGGTTTGTGAAGTCATAGAATGGATTGTGTGTGAAATCACAGAATGGAAGTGTGTGAAGTCACAGAATGGAGGTGTGCAAAGTCACAGAGTGGAGGTGTGTGAAGTCACAGAATGGAGGTGTGTGAAATCATAGAATGGAGGTGTGTGAAGTCACAGAATGCAGGTGTGAGAAGTCAGAATAGAGGTGTGCGAAGTCATAGAATGGAGGTGTGTGAAGTCAGAATGGAGCTGTGTGAAGTCATAGAATGGAAGTGTGTGAAGTCAGAATGGAGGTGTGTGAACTCATAGAATGGAGGTGTATGAAGTCACAATGGAGGCGTGTGAAGTCACAGAATGGATGTGTGTGAACTCAGAAAAGAGGTGTTGGAAGTCATAGAATGGAGGTCTGTGAAGTCATAGAATGGAGGTGTGTGAAATCATAGAATGGAGGTGTGTGAAGTCACAGAATTGAGGTGTGTGAAGTCAGAATGGAGGTGTGTGAACTCACAATGGAGGTGAGTGAAGTCACAGAATGGAGGTGTGTGAAGTCACAATGCAGGTGTGTGAACTCATAGAACGGAGGTGTGTGAAGTCACAATGTAGGTTTCTGAAGTCATACAATGGAGGTGTGTGAAGTCATAGAATGGAGGTGTGTGAAGTCACAGAATGGAGGTGTGTGATGTCATAGAATGGAGGTGTGTGAAGTCACAGAATGAAGGATGCAAAGGCATAGAATGGAGGTGTGTGAAGTCATAGAATGGAGGTGTGTGAAGTCATAGAATGGGGGTGTGTGAAGTCACATAATGGATTTGTGTGAAGTCACACTATGGAGGGGTGTGAACTCAGATTTGAGGTGTGTGAGGTCACAGAATGGAGGTGTGTGAAGTCATATAACGAGGTGTGTGAAGTCACAGAATGGAATTGTGTGAACACACAGAATGGAGGTGTGTGAACTCAGAGTGGAGGTGTGTGAAGTCACAGAATGGAGGTGTGTGAAGTCATAGAATGGAAGTGTGTGAAGTCATAGAATGGAGGTGTGTGAAGTCAGAATGGAGGTGTGTGAAGTCACAAATGGAGTTGTGTTAACTCAGAATGGAGGTGTGTGAAGTCACAGAATGGAGGTTTGTGAAGTCAAAATTGTGATGTGTGAAGTCACAAATGGAGGTGTGTGACGTCACAGAGTGGAGGTGTGTGAAATCAAAATGGAATTTTTTGAAGTCAAAGAAAGGAGTTGTGTGAAGTCATAGAATGGATGTGTATGAAGTCATGGAATGGAGGTTGGTGAAGTCAAACATTGGAAGTGTGTCAAGTTACAGAATTGAGGTGTGTGAAGTCAGAGAATGGAGGTGTGTGAAGTCACAGGATGGAGGTGTGTGAAGACAGAATGGAGGTGTGGGAACTCATTGAATGGATGTGTGTGAAGTCAAAATGGAGGGGTGTGAAGTCATAGAATGGTGGTTTTTGAAGTCACAGAATGGAGGTGTGTGAAGTCATAGAATGGATGTTTCTGAAGTAAGAATGAAGGTGTGTGAAGTCATTGAATTGAGGTGTGTGAAGTCAAAATTGAGGTGTGTGAACTCATAGAATGGAGGTATGTGAGCTCATAGGATGGAGGTGTGTGATGTCATGGAATGGAGGTGTGTGAAGTCAAAAAATGGAGTTGTGTGTAGTCAAACAATGGAGGTGTGTGAAGTCACAGAATGGAGGTCTGTGAATTCACAGAATGGAAGTGTGTGAAGTCAAAATGGAGGTGTGTGAAGTCAAAGAATGGAGGTGTGTGAAGTCAAAGAATGGAGGTGTGTGAAGTCAAAATTGTGGTGTGTGAAGTCACAAATGGAGGTGTGTGAAGTCACAGAATGGAGGTGTGTGATGTCAAAATGGAGGTGTGTGAAGTCAAAGAATGGAGGTGTGTGAAGTCATAGAATGGAGGTGTGTCAAGTCACAGAAGGGAGGTGTGTGAAGTCACAGAACGAAGATGTGTGAAGTCACAATGGAGGTGTGAGAGGTCATAGAATGGAGGTGTATGAAGTCAAAGAATGGAGGTTTGTGAAGTCAAACATTGGAAGTGTGTGAAATTACAGAATGGAGGTGTGTGAAGTCATAGAATGGAGGTGTGTGAAGTCATAGAATGGAGGTGTGTCAAGTCACAGAAGGGAGGTGTGTGAAGTCACAGAACGGAGATGTGTAAAGTCACAATGGAGGTGTGTGAAGTCACAGAATGGAGGTGTGTGAAGTCAAAGAATGGAGGTGTGTGAATTCATAGAATGGAGGTGTGTGAAATCACAGAATGGAGGTGTGAGAAGTCACAGAATGGAGTTGTGTAAAGTGACAGAATTGAAGTGTGTGAAGTCACAGAATGGAGGTGTTTGAAGTCATAGAATGGAGGAGTGTGAAGTCACAGAATGGAGGTGTATGAAGTCAGAATAGAGGTATGCGAAGTCGTAGAATGGAGATGTGTTAAGTCAGAATGGAGCTGTGGGAATTCATAGAATGGAGGTGTGTGAAGTCAGATTGGAGGTGTATGAACTCTTAGAATGGAGGTATGTGAAGCCACAATGGAGGTGTGTGAAGTCATATAATTGTGGTTTTTGAAATCACAGAATGGAGGTGTGTGGAGTCATAGAGTGGAGGTGTGTGAAGTAAGATTGGAGGTGTGTGAAGTAAATGAATGGAGGTGTGTGAACTCAGAAAGGAGGTATGTGAAGTCATAGAATGGATGTGTGTGAAGTCAAAGAATGGAGGTTTGGGAAATCATAGAATGGAGGTGTGTGAAGTCACAGAATTGAGGTGTGTGAAGTCTGAATGGAGGTGTGTGAATTCAGAATGGAGGTGTGTGAAGTCATAGAATGGAGGTGTGTGAAGTCACAATGCAGGTGTGTGAACTGATAGAACGTAGGTGTTTGAAGTCACAAGGTAAGTGTGTGAAGTCATAGAATGGAGGTGTGTGAAGTCAAAATGGAGGTGTGTGAAGTCAAAGAATGGACGTATGTGAAGTCACAATTGTGGTGTGTGAAGTCACAAATGCAGGTGTGTGAAGTCACAGAATGGAGGTGTGTGAAGTCAAAATGGAGGTGTGTGAGGTCAAAGAATGGATGTGTGTGAAGTCATAGAATGGAGGTGTATGAAGTCATGGAATGGAGGTTTGTGACGTCAAACATTGGAAGCGTGTGAAATTACAGAATGGAGGTGTGTGAAGTCATAGAATGGAGGTGTGTGAAGTCATAAAATGGAGGTGAGTGAAGTCACAGAAGGGAGGTGTGTGAAGTCACAGAAGGGCGATGTGTGAAGTCACAATGGAGGTGTGTGAAGTCATCGAATGGAGGTGTGTGAAGTCAAAGAATGGAGGTGTGTGAAGTCATAGAATGGAGGTGTGTGAAATCACAGAATGGAGGTGTGAGAAGTCACAGAATGGAGGTGTGTAAAGTGACAGAGTTGAGGTGTGTGAAGTCACAGAATGGAGGTGTTTGAAGTCATAGAATGGAGGTGTGTGAAGTCACAGAATGGAGGTGTATGAAGTCAGAATAGAGGTATGCGAAGTCATAGAATGGAGGTGTGTTAAGTCAGAATGGAGCTGTGGGAATTCATAGAATGGAGGTGTGTGAAGGCAGATTGGAGGTGTGTGAACTCTTAGAATGGAGGTATGTGAAGTCACAATGGAGGTGTGTGAAGTCATAGAATTGTGGTTTTTGAAATCACAGAATGGAGGTGTGTGGAGTCATAGAAGGGAGGTGTGTGAAGTCAGAATGGAGGTGTGTGAAGTCAATGAATGGAGGTGTGTGAACTCAGAAAGGAGGTATGTGAAGTCATAGAATGGAGGTGTGTGAAGACAAGGAATGGAGGTGTGGGAAATCATAGAATGGAGGTGTGTGAAGTGACAGAATTGAGGTGTGTGAAGTCAGAATGGAGGTGTGTGAATTCAGAATGGAGGTGTGTGAAGTCATAGAAGGGAGATGTGTGAAGTCATAGATTGGAGGTTGGTGAAGTCAGAATGGAGATGTGTGAAGTCAGAGAATGGAGGTGTGAAGTCATAGAATGGAGGTGTGTGAAGTCAGAATGCAGATGTGTGAAGTCATAGAATGGAGGTGTGTGAAGTCATAGAATGGAGGTGTGTCTAGTCACAGAACAGAAGTGTGTGAAGTCATAGAATGGAGGTGTGTGAAGTCATAGAATGGAGGTGTGTGAAGTCATAGAATGGAGGTGTGTGAAGTCATAGAATGGAGGTGTGTGAAATCACAGGATGGAGGTGTGTGAAGACACAGAATGGAGGTGTGTAAAGTCACAGAGTGGAGGTGTTTGAAGTCACAGAATGGAGGTGTGTGAAGTCATAGAATGGAGGTGTGTGAAGTCATAGAATGGAGGTGTGTGAAATCACAGAATGGAAGTGTGTGTAGTCACAAATTGGAGGTGTGTAAAGTCACAGAATGGAGGTGTGTGAAGTCTCAGAATGGAGGTTTGTGAAGTCATAGAATGGAGATTTCTGCATTAAGAATGAAGGTGTGTGAAGACATAGAATGGAGGTGTGTGTAGTCAAAATGGAGGTGTGTGAAGGCAAACAATGGAGGTGTGTGAAGTCACAGAATGGAGGTGTGTGAAGTAACAATGTAGGTTTCTGAAGTCATAGAATGGAGGTTTGTGAAGTCATAGAATGGAGGTGTGTGAAGTCACAGAATGGAGGCGTGTTATGTCATAGAATGGAGGTGTGTGAAGTCACAGAATGGAGGGGTGTGAAGTCAGAATAGAGGTTTGCGAAGTCATAGAATGGAGGTGTGTAAAGTCAGAATGGAGCTGTGTGAACTCATAGAATGGAGGTGTGTGAAGTCACAATGGAGATGTGCGAAGTCATAGAATCGTGGTTTTTGAAGTCACAGAATGGAGGTGTGTGAAGTCATAGAATGGAGGTGTGTGAAGTCAGATTGGAGGTATGTGAAGTCACAGAATGGAGGTGTGTCAACTCAGAAATGTGGTATGTGAATTCATAGAATGGAGGTGTGTGAAGTCACAGAATTGAGGTGTGTGAAGTCAGAATGGAGGTGTGTGAATTCAGAATGGAAGTGTGTGAAGTCAGAGAATGGAGATTTGTGAAGTCACAATGCAGTTGTGTGAACTGATAGAACGTACGTGTGTGAGGTCACAATGTAGGTGTGTGAAGTGATGGAATGGAGGTGTGTGAAGTCATAGATTGGAGGTGTGTGAAGTCACAAAATGGAGGTGTGAGAAGTCATATAATGGAGGATTGTGAAGTCACAGAATGGAGGTGTGTGAACTCAGAATGGAGGTGTGTGAAGTCACAGAACGGAGGTGTGTGAAATCATAGAATTTAGATGTGTGAAGTCACAGAATGGAGGTGTGTGAAATCGTAGAATGGAGGTATGTGAAGTCAGAGAATCAAGGTGTGTGAGGTCAATGAATGGAGGTGTGTGAAGTCACAGAATGGATGTGTGTGAACTCACAATGTAGGTGAGTGAAGTCACAGAATGGAGGTGTCTGAAGTCATAGAATAGAAGTGCGTGAAGTCATAGAATGTAGGTGTATGATGTCAGAATGGAGGTGTGTGAAGTCACAGAATGGAGGTGTGTGACGTCATAAATGTTGGTGTGTGAAGTCATAGAATAGAGATTTGAAGTCATAGAATGGAGGTGTGAAGTCATAGAATGGAGGTGTGTGAAGTCACAGAAGGCATGTGTGTGAAGTCACAGAATAGAGTTGTGTGAAGTCACAATGGAGGTGTGTGAATTCATAGAGTGGAGATGTGTGAAGTCATAGAATGGAGGTGTGTGAAGTCATAGAATGGAGGTGTGTGAAATCACAAAATTGAGGTGTGTGTAGTCACAGAGTGGAGGTGTGTAAAGTCACAGAGTGGAGGTGTGTGAATTCATAGAATGGACGTGTGTGAAGTTACAGAATGGAGGTGTGTGAAGTCATAGAATGGAGGTGTGTGAAGTCAGAGAATGGAGGTGTGTGAAGTCAGATTGCAGGTTTGTGAAGTCATAGAATAGAGGTTTGTGAAGTCATAGATTAGCAGTGTGTGAAGTCATAGAATGGAGGTTGTGAAATCATATATTGAAAGTGTGTTCAAGTGATAGTATGGAGGTGTGTGAAGTCACAGAATGGAGGTGTGTGAATTCACAGAATGGAGTTGTATGAAGTCACAATGCAGGTGTGTGAAGTCATAGAATGGAGGTGTGTGAAATCAAAGAATGGAGGTTTGTGAAGTCATAGAATGGATTGTGTGTGAAATCACAGAATGGAAGTGTGTGAAGTCACAGAATGGAGGTGTGCAAAGTCACAGAGTGGAGGTGTGTGAAGTCACAGAATGGAGGTGTGTGAAATCATAGAATGGAGGTGTGTGAAGTCACAGAATGCAGGTGTGAGAAGTCAGAATAGAGGTGTGCGAAGTCATAGAATGGAGGTGTGTGAAGTCAGAATGGAGCTGTGTGAAGTCATAGAATGGAAGTGTGTGAAGTCAGAATGGAGGTGTGTGAACTCATAGAATGGAGGTGTATGAAGTCACAATGGAGGCGTGTGAAGTCACAGAATGGATGTGTGTGAACTCAGAAAAGAGGTGTTGGAAGTCATAGAATGGAGGTCTGTGAAGTCATAGAATGGAGGTGTGTGAAATCATAGAATGGAGGTGTGTGAAGTCACAGAATTGAGGTGTGTGAAGTCAGAATGGAGGTGTGTGAACTCACAATGGAGGTGAGTGAAGTCACAGAATGGAGGTGTGTGAAGTCACAATGCAGGTGTGTGAACTCATAGAACGGAGGTGTGTGAAGTCACAATGTAGGTTTCTGAAGTCATACAATGGAGGTGTGTGAAGTCATAGAATGGAGGTGTGTGAAGTCACAGAATGGAGGTGTGTGATGTCATAGAATGGAGGTGTGTGAAGTCACAGAATGAAGGATGCAAAGGCATAGAATGGAGGTGTGTGAAGTCATAGAATGGAGGTGTGTGAAGTCATAGAATGGGGGTGTGTGAAGTCACATAATGGATTTGTGTGAAGTCACACTATGGAGGGGTGTGAACTCAGATTTGAGGTGTGTGAGGTCACAGAATGGAGGTGTGTGAAGTCATATAACGAGGTGTGTGAAGTCACAGAATGGAATTGTGTGAACACACAGAATGGAGGTGTGTGAACTCAGAGTGGAGGTGTGTGAAGTCACAGAATGGAGGTGTGTGAAGTCATAGAATGGAAGTGTGTGAAGTCATAGAATGGAGGTGTGTGAAGTCAGAATGGAGGTGTGTGAAGTCACAAATGGAGTTGTGTTAACTCAGAATGGAGGTGTGTGAAGTCACAGAATGGAGGTTTGTGAAGTCAAAATTGTGATGTGTGAAGTCACAAATGGAGGTGTGTGACGTCACAGAGTGGAGGTGTGTGAAATCAAAATGGAATTTTTTGAAGTCAAAGAAAGGAGTTGTGTGAAGTCATAGAATGGATGTGTATGAAGTCATGGAATGGAGGTTGGTGAAGTCAAACATTGGAAGTGTGTCAAGTTACAGAATTGAGGTGTGTGAAGTCAGAGAATGGAGGTGTGTGAAGTCACAGGATGGAGGTGTGTGAAGACAGAATGGAGGTGTGGGAACTCATTGAATGGATGTGTGTGAAGTCAAAATGGAGGGGTGTGAAGTCATAGAATGGTGGTTTTTGAAGTCACAGAATGGAGGTGTGTGAAGTCATAGAATGGATGTTTCTGAAGTAAGAATGAAGGTGTGTGAAGTCATTGAATTGAGGTGTGTGAAGTCAAAATTGAGGTGTGTGAACTCATAGAATGGAGGTATGTGAGCTCATAGGATGGAGGCGTGTGATGTCATGGAATGGAGGTGTGTGAAGTCAAAAAATGGAGTTGTGTGTAGTCAAACAATGGAGGTGTGTGAAGTCACAGAATGGAGGTGTGTGAAATCATAGAATGGAGGTGTGTGAAGTCACAGAATGCAGGTGTGAGAAGTCAGAATAGAGGTGTGCGAAGTCATAGAATGGAGGTGTGTGAAGTCAGAATGGAGCTGTGTGAAGTCATAGAATGGAAGTGTGTGAAGTCAGAATGGAGGTGTGTGAACTCATAGAATGGAGGTGTATGAAGTCACAATGGAGGCGTGTGAAGTCACAGAATGGATGTGTGTGAACTCAGAAAAGAGGTGTTGGAAGTCATAGAATGGAGGTCTGTGAAGTCATAGAATGGAGGTGTGTGAAATCATAGAATGGAGGTGTGTGAAGTCACAGAATTGAGGTGTGTGAAGTCAGAATGGAGGTGTGTGAACTCACAATGGAGGTGAGTGAACTCACAGAATGGAGGTGTGTGAAGTCACAATGCAGGTGTGTGAACTCATAGAACGGAGGTGTGTGAAGTCACAATGTAGGTTTCTGAAGTCATACAATGGAGGTGAGTGAAGTCACAGAATGGAGGTGTGTGAAGTCACAATGCAGGTGTGTGAACTCATAGAACGGAGGTGTGTGAAGTCACAATGTAGGTTTCTGAAGTCATACAATGGAGGTGTGTGAAGTCATAGAATGGAGGTGTGTGAAGTCACAGAATGGAGGTGTGTGATGTCATAGAATGGAGGTGTGTGAAGTCACAGAATGAAGGATGCAAAGGCATAGAATGGAGGTGTGTGAAGTCATAGAATGGAGGTGTGTGAAGTCATAGAATGGGGGTGTGTGAAGTCACATAATGGATTTGTGTGAAGTCACACTATGGAGGGGTGTGAACTCAGATTTGAGGTGTGTGAGGTCACAGAATGGAGGTGTGTGAAGTCATATAACGAGGTGTGTGAAGTCACAGAATGGAATTGTGTGAACACACAGAATGGAGGTGTGTGAACTCAGAGTGGAGGTGTGTGAAGTCACAGAATGGAGGTGTGTGAAGTCATAGAATGGAAGTGTGTGAAGTCATAGAATGGAGGTGTGTGAAGTCAGAATGGAGGTGTGTGAAGTCACAAATGGAGTTGTGTTAACTCAGAATGGAGGTGTGTGAAGTCACAGAATGGAGGTTTGTGAAGTCAAAATTGTGATGTGTGAAGTCACAAATGGAGGTGTGTGACGTCACAGAGTGGAGGTGTGTGAAATCAAAATGGAATTTTTTGAAGTCAAAGAAAGGAGTTGTGTGAAGTCATAGAATGGATGTGTATGAAGTCATGGAATGGAGGTTGGTGAAGTCAAACATTGGAAGTGTGTCAAGTTACAGAATTGAGGTGTGTGAAGTCAGAGAATGGAGGTGTGTGAAGTCACAGGATGGAGGTGTGTGAAGACAGAATGGAGGTGTGGGAACTCATTGAATGGATGTGTGTGAAGTCAAAATGGAGGGGTGTGAAGTCATAGAATGGTGGTTTTTGAAGTCACAGAATGGAGGTGTGTGAAGTCATAGAATGGATGTTTCTGAAGTAAGAATGAAGGTGTGTGAAGTCATTGAATTGAGGTGTGTGAAGTCAAAATTGAGGTGTGTGAACTCATAGAATGGAGGTATGTGAGCTCATAGGATGGAGGTGTGTGATGTCATGGAATGGAGGTGTGTGAAGTCAAAAAATGGAGTTGTGTGTAGTCAAACAATGGAGGTGTGTGAAGTCACAGAATGGAGGTCTGTGAATTCACAGAATGGAAGTGTGTGAAGTCAAAATGGAGGTGTGTGAAGTCAAAGAATGGAGGTGTGTGAAGTCAAAGAATGGAGGTGTGTGAAGTCAAAATTGTGGTGTGTGAAGTCACAAATGGAGGTGTGTGAAGTCACAGAATGGAGGTGTGTGATGTCAAAATGGAGGTGTGTGAAGTCAAAGAATGGAGGTGTGTGAAGTCATAGAATGGAGGTGTGTCAAGTCACAGAAGGGAGGTGTGTGAAGTCACAGAACGAAGATGTGTGAAGTCACAATGGAGGTGTGAGAGGTCATAGAATGGAGGTGTATGAAGTCAAAGAATGGAGGTTTGTGAAGTCAAACATTGGAAGTGTGTGAAATTACAGAATGGAGGTGTGTGAAGTCATAGAATGGAGGTGTGTGAAGTCATAGAATGGAGGTGTGTCAAGTCACAGAAGGGAGGTGTGTGAAGTCACAGAACGGAGATGTGTAAAGTCACAATGGAGGTGTGTGAAGTCACAGAATGGAGGTGTGTGAAGTCAAAGAATGGAGGTGTGTGAATTCATAGAATGGAGGTGTGTGAAATCACAGAATGGAGGTGTGAGAAGTCACAGAATGGAGTTGTGTAAAGTGACAGAATTGAAGTGTGTGAAGTCACAGAATGGAGGTGTTTGAAGTCATAGAATGGAGGAGTGTGAAGTCACAGAATGGAGGTGTATGAAGTCAGAATAGAGGTATGCGAAGTCGTAGAATGGAGATGTGTTAAGTCAGAATGGAGCTGTGGGAATTCATAGAATGGAGGTGTGTGAAGTCAGATTGGAGGTGTATGAACTCTTAGAATGGAGGTATGTGAAGCCACAATGGAGGTGTGTGAAGTCATATAATTGTGGTTTTTGAAATCACAGAATGGAGGTGTGTGGAGTCATAGAGTGGAGGTGTGTGAAGTAAGATTGGAGGTGTGTGAAGTAAATGAATGGAGGTGTGTGAACTCAGAAAGGAGGTATGTGAAGTCATAGAATGGATGTGTGTGAAGTCAAAGAATGGAGGTTTGGGAAATCATAGAATGGAGGTGTGTGAAGTCACAGAATTGAGGTGTGTGAAGTCTGAATGGAGGTGTGTGAATTCAGAATGGAGGTGTGTGAAGTCATAGAATGGAGGTGTGTGAAGTCACAATGCAGGTGTGTGAACTGATAGAACGTAGGTGTTTGAAGTCACAAGGTAAGTGTGTGAAGTCATAGAATGGAGGTGTGTGAAGTCAAAATGGAGGTGTGTGAAGTCAAAGAATGGACGTATGTGAAGTCACAATTGTGGTGTGTGAAGTCACAAATGCAGGTGTGTGAAGTCACAGAATGGAGGTGTGTGAAGTCAAAATGGAGGTGTGTGAGGTCAAAGAATGGATGTGTGTGAAGTCATAGAATGGAGGTGTATGAAGTCATGGAATGGAGGTTTGTGACGTCAAACATTGGAAGCGTGTGAAATTACAGAATGGAGGTGTGTGAAGTCATAGAATGGAGGTGTGTGAAGTCATAAAATGGAGGTGAGTGAAGTCACAGAAGGGAGGTGTGTGAAGTCACAGAAGGGCGATGTGTGAAGTCACAATGGAGGTGTGTGAAGTCATCGAATGGAGGTGTGTGAAGTCAAAGAATGGAGGTGTGTGAAGTCATAGAATGGAGGTGTGTGAAATCACAGAATGGAGGTGTGAGAAGTCACAGAATGGAGGTGTGTAAAGTGACAGAGTTGAGGTGTGTGAAGTCACAGAATGGAGGTGTTTGAAGTCATAGAATGGAGGTGTGTGAAGTCACAGAATGGAGGTGTATGAAGTCAGAATAGAGGTATGCGAAGTCATAGAATGGAGGTGTGTTAAGTCAGAATGGAGCTGTGGGAATTCATAGAATGGAGGTGTGTGAAGGCAGATTGGAGGTGTGTGAACTCTTAGAATGGAGGTATGTGAAGTCACAATGGAGGTGTGTGAAGTCATAGAATTGTGGTTTTTGAAATCACAGAATGGAGGTGTGTGGAGTCATAGAAGGGAGGTGTGTGAAGTCAGAATGGAGGTGTGTGAAGTCAATGAATGGAGGTGTGTGAACTCAGAAAGGAGGTATGTGAAGTCATAGAATGGAGGTGTGTGAAGACAAGGAATGGAGGTGTGGGAAATCATAGAATGGAGGTGTGTGAAGTGACAGAATTGAGGTGTGTGAAGTCAGAATGGAGGTGTGTGAATTCAGAATGGAGGTGTGTGAAGTCATAGAAGGGAGATGTGTGAAGTCATAGATTGGAGGTTGGTGAAGTCAGAATGGAGATGTGTGAAGTCAGAGAATGGAGGTGTGAAGTCATAGAATGGAGGTGTGTGAAGTCAGAATGCAGATGTGTGAAGTCATAGAATGGAGGTGTGTGAAGTCATAGAATGGAGGTGTGTCTAGTCACAGAACAGAAGTGTGTGAAGTCATAGAATGGAGGTGTGTGAAGTCATAGAATGGAGGTGTGTGAAGTCATAGAATGGAGGTGTGTGAAGTCATAGAATGGAGGTGTGTGAAATCACAGGATGGAGGTGTGTGAAGACACAGAATGGAGGTGTGTAAAGTCACAGAGTGGAGGTGTTTGAAGTCACAGAATGGAGGTGTGTGAAGTCATAGAATGGAGGTGTGTGAACTCATAGAATGGAGGTGTGTGAAATCACAGAATGGAAGTGTGTGTAGTCACAAATTGGAGGTGTGTAAAGTCACAGAATGGAGGTGTGTGAAGTCTCAGAATGGAGGTTTGTGAAGTCATAGAATGGAGATTTCTGCATTAAGAATGAAGGTGTGTGAAGACATAGAATGGAGGTGTGTGTAGTCAAAATGGAGGTGTGTGAAGGCAAACAATGGAGGTGTGTGAAGTCACAGAATGGAGGTGTGTGAAGTAACAATGTAGGTTTCTGAAGTCATAGAATGGAGGTTTGTGAAGTCATAGAATGGAGGTGTGTGAAGTCACAGAATGGAGGCGTGTTATGTCATAGAATGGAGGTGTGTGAAGTCACAGAATGGAGGGGTGTGAAGTCAGAATAGAGGTTTGCGAAGTCATAGAATGGAGGTGTGTAAAGTCAGAATGGAGCTGTGTGAACTCATAGAATGGAGGTGTGTGAAGTCACAATGGAGATGTGCGAAGTCATAGAATCGTGGTTTTTGAAGTCACAGAATGGAGGTGTGTGAAGTCATAGAATGGAGGTGTGTGAAGTCAGATTGGAGGTATGTGAAGTCACAGAATGGAGGTGTGTCAACTCAGAAATGTGGTATGTGAATTCATAGAATGGAGGTGTGTGAAGTCACAGAATTGAGGTGTGTGAAGTCAGAATGGAGGTGTGTGAATTCAGAATGGAAGTGTGTGAAGTCAGAGAATGGAGATTTGTGAAGTCACAATGCAGTTGTGTGAACTGATAGAACGTACGTGTGTGAGGTCACAATGTAGGTGTGTGAAGTGATGGAATGGAGGTGTGTGAAGTCATAGATTGGAGGTGTGTGAAGTCACAAAATGGAGGTGTGAGAAGTCATATAATGGAGGATTGTGAAGTCACAGAATGGAGGTGTGTGAACTCAGAATGGAGGTGTGTGAAGTCACAGAACGGAGGTGTGTGAAATCATAGAATTTAGATGTGTGAAGTCACAGAATGGAGGTGTGTGAAATCGTAGAATGGAGGTATGTGAAGTCAGAGAATCAAGGTGTGTGAGGTCAATGAATGGAGGTGTGTGAAGTCACAGAATGGATGTGTGTGAACTCACAATGTAGGTGAGTGAAGTCACAGAATGGAGGTGTCTGAAGTCATAGAATAGAAGTGCGTGAAGTCATAGAATGTAGGTGTATGATGTCAGAATGGAGGTGTGTGAAGTCACAGAATGGAGGTGTGTGACGTCATAAATGTTGGTGTGTGAAGTCATAGAATAGAGATTTGAAGTCATAGAATGGAGGTGTGAAGTCATAGAATGGAGGTGTGTGAAGTCACAGAAGGCATGTGTGTGAAGTCACAGAATAGAGTTGTGTGAAGTCACAATGGAGGTGTGTGAATTCATAGAGTGGAGATGTGTGAAGTCATAGAATGGAGGTGTGTGAAGTCATAGAATGGAGGTGTGTGAAATCACAAAATTGAGGTGTGTGTAGTCACAGAGTGGAGGTGTGTAAAGTCACAGAGTGGAGGTGTGTGAATTCATAGAATGGACGTGTGTGAAGTTACAGAATGGAGGTGTGTGAAGTCATAGAATGGAGGTGTGTGAAGTCAGAGAATGGAGGTGTGTGAAGTCAGATTGCAGGTTTGTGAAGTCATAGAATAGAGGTTTGTGAAGTCATAGATTAGAAGTGTGTGAAGTCATAGAATGGAGGTTGTGAAATCATATATTGAAAGTGTGTTCAAGTGATAGTATGGAGGTGTGTGAAGTCACAGAATGGAGGTGTGTGAATTCACAGAATGGAGTTGTATGAAGTCACAATGCAGGTGTGTGAAGTCATAGAATGGAGGTGTGTGAAATCAAAGAATGGAGGTTTGTGAAGTCATAGAATGGATTGTGTGTGAAATCACAGAATGGAAGTGTGTGAAGTCACAGAATGGAGGTGTGCAAAGTCACAGAGTGGAGGTGTGTGAAGTCACAGAATGGAGGTGTGTGAAGTCATAGAATGGAGGTGTGTGAAGTCACAGAATGCAGGTGTGAGAAGTCAGAATAGAGGTGTGCGAAGTCATAGAATGGAGGTGTGTGAAGTCAGAATGGAGCTGTGTGAAGTCATAGAATGGAGGTGTGTGAAGTCATAGAATGGAGGAGTGTGATGTCAGAATGGAGATGTGTGAAGTCACATAATGGAGGTGTGTGAAGTCATAGAATGTTGGTGTGTGAAGTCATAGAATGGAGGTATATGAAGTCATAGAATGGAGGTGTGTGAAGTCAGAATGCAGGTGTGTGAAGTCATACAATGCAGGTGTGTGAAGTCATAGAATGGAGTTGTGTGAAGTCATAGATTGGAAGTGTGTGAAGTCATAGAATGGAGGTGTGGGAAGTCATAGAATGGAGGTGTGTGAAGTCATAGAATGGAGGTGTGTGAAGTCATAGAATGGAGGTGTGTGAAGTCACAGAAGGCAGGTGTGTGAAGTCACAGAATCGAGTTGTCTGAAGTAACAATGGAGGTGTTTGAAGTCATAGAATGGAGGTTTGTGAAGTAAGAATAGAGGTGTGCGAAGTCATAGAATGGAGGTGTGTGAAGTCAGAATGGAGCTGTGTGAAGTCTTAGAATTGAGGTGTGTGAAGTCAGAATGGAGGTGTGTGAACTCATAGGATGGAGGTTTGAGGTGTGTGAAGTCAGAATGGAGGTGTGTGAACTCATAGGATGGAGGTGTGTGAAGTCACAATGGAGGTGTGTGAAGTCATAGAACGGGGGTTTTTGCAGTCACAGAATGGAGGTGTGTGAAGTCATAGAATGGAGGTGTGGGAAGTAAAAATGGAGTTTGTGAACTCATAGAATGAAGGTGTGTGAACTCATAGAATGGAGGTTGTGAAGTCATGGAATGGAGGTGTGTGAAGTCAAAGAATGGAGGTGTGTGAAGTCAAACAATAGAGGTGTGTGAAGTCAAACAATGGAGGTGTGTGAAGTCACAGAATGGATATGTGTGAAGTCAAAACGGAGGTTTGTGAAGTCACAAAATGGAGGTGTGTGAAGTCACAGAATGAAGGTGTGTGAAGTCAAAAAGGTGGTGTGTGAAGTCACAAATGGACGTGTGTAAAGTCACAGAATGGAGGTGTGTGAAGTCAAAATGGAGGTGTGTGAAGTCAAAGAATGGAGGTGTGTGAAGTCATCGAATGGAGGTATGTAAAGTCATGTCATGGAGGTGTGTGAAATCAGAATTGAGGTGTGCTAAGACATAGAATGGAGGTGTGTGAAGTCAGAATGGAGGTGTGTGAACTCATAGAACGGAGGTTTGTGAAGTCAGAATGGAGGTGTGTGAACTCATAGAATGGAGGTATGTGAAGTCACAATGGAGGTGTGTGAAGTCATAGAATGGAGGTGTGTGAAATCAAAGAATGGAGGTTTGTGAAGTCATAGAATGGATTGTGTGAGAAATCATAGAATGGAGGTGTGTGAAGTCACAGATTGGAGGTGTGTAAAGTCACATAGGGGAGGTTTGTGGAGTCACAGAATGGAGTTTTGTGTGAAGTCACAGAATGGAGGTGTGTGAAGTCATAGAATGGAGGAGTGTGATGTCAGAATGGAGATGTGTGAAGTCACATAATGGAGGTGTGTGAAGTCATAGAATGTTGGTGTGTGAAGTCATAGAATGGAGGTATATAAAGTCATAGAATGGAGGTGTGTGAAGTCAGAATGCAGGTGTGTGAAGTCATAGAATGGAGTTGTGTGAAGTCATAGATTGGAAGTGTGTAAAGTCATAGAATGGAGGTGTGGGAAGTCATAGAATGGAGATGTGTGAAGTCATAGAATGGAGGTGTGTGAAGTCATAGAATGGAGGTGTGTGAAGTCACACAAGGCAGGTGTGTGAAGTCACAGAATCGAGTTGTCTGAAGCCACAATGGAGGTGTTTGAAGTCATAGAATGGAGGTTTGTGAAGTAAGAATAGAGGTGTGCGAAGTCATAGAATGGAGGGGTGTGAAGTCAGAATGGAGCTGTGTGAAGTCTTAGAATTGAGGTGTGTGAAGTCAGAATGGAGGTGTGTGAACTCATAGGATGGAGGTGTGTGAAGTCACAATGGAGGTGTGTGAAGTCATAGAATGGGGGTTTTTGCAGTCACAGAATGGAGGTGTGTGAAGTCATAGAATGGAGGTGTGGGAAGTAAAAATGGAGTTTGTGAACTCATAGAATGAAGGTGTGTGAACTCATAGAATGGAGGTTGTGAAGTCATGGAATGGAGGTGTGTGAAGTCAAAGAATGGAGGTGTGTGAAGTCAAACGATAGAGGTGTGTGAAGTCAAACAATGGAGGTGTGTGAAGTCACAGAATGGATATGTGTGAAGTCAAAACGGAGGTGTGTGAAGTCACAAAATGGAGGTGTGTGAAGTCACAGAATGAAGGTGTGTGAAGTCAAAAAGGTGGTGTGTGAAGTCACAAATGGACGTGTGTAAAGTCACAGAATGGAGGTGTGTGAAGTCAAAATGGAGGTGTGTGAAGTCAAAGAATGGAGGTGTGTGAAGTCATCGAATGGAGGTATGTAAAGTCATGTCATGGAGGTGTGTGAAGTCACACAATGGAGGTGTGTGAAATCAGAATTGAGGTGTGCTAAGACATAGAATGGAGGTGTGTGAAGTCAGAATGGAGGTGTGTGAACTCATAGAACGGAGGTGTGTGAAGTCAGAATGGAGGTGTGTGAACTCATAGAATGGAGGTATGTGAAGTCACAATGGAGGTGTGTGAAGTCATAGAATGGAGGTGTGTGAAATCAAAGAATGGAGGTTTGTGAAGTCATAGAATGGATTGTGTGAGAAATCATAGAATGGAGGTGTGTGAAGTCACAGAATGGACGTGTGTAAAGGCACAGAGTGGAGGTTTGTGGAGTCACAGAATGGAGTTTTGTGTGAAGTCACAGAATGGAGGTGTGTGAAATCACAGAATGCAGGTGTGTGAAGTCAGAATAGAGGTGTGCGAAGTCATAGAATGGAGGTGTGTGAAGTCAGAATGGAGCTGTGTGAAGTCATAGAATGGAAGTGTGTGAAGTCAGAATGGAGGTGTGTAAACTTATAGAATGGAGGTGTATGAAGTCACAATGGAGGGGTGGGAAGTCACAGAATGGATGTGTAAGAACTTAGAAAGGAGGTGTGTGAAGTCTTAGAATGGAGGTCTGTGAAGTCATAGAATGGAGGTGTGTGAAATCATAGAATGGAGGTGTGTGAATTCACAGAATTGAGGTGTGTGAAGTCATAATGTAGGTGGGTGAAGTCAGAATGGAGGTTTGTGAAGTCAGAGAATGGAGGTGTGTGAAGACACAATGAAGGTGTGTGAACTCATAGAATGGAGGTGTGTGAAGTCAAAATGTAGGTTTCTGAAGTCATAGAATGGAGGTGTGTGAATTCATAGAAGGGAGGTGTGTGAAGTCACAGAATGGAGGTGTGTGATATCATAGAATGGAGGTGTGTGAAGTCACAGAATGGAGGTTTGTGAAGGCATAGAATGGAGGTGTGTGAAGTCATAGAATGGAGGTGTGTGAAGTTATAGAATTGAGATGTGTCAAGTCACAGAATGTAGGTGTGTGAAGTCACAGTATGGAGGTGTGTGAAATCAGATTTGAGGTGTGTGAAGTCACAGAATGGAGGTGTGTGAAGTCAAAGAAGGAGGTGTCAGAAGTCACACAATGGAGGTGTGTGAAGACACAGAATGGTGGTGTGTGAACTCAGAGAGGAGGTGTGTGAAGTCACAGAATGGAAGTGTGTGAAGTCACAGAATGGATGTGTGTGAAGTCATACAATGGAGGTGTGTGAAATCAAAGAATGGAGGTTTGTTAAGTCATAGAATGGATTGTGTGTGAAATCATAGAATGGAGGTGTGTGAAGTCACAGAATTGAGGTGTGTAAAGTCACAGAGTGGAGGTGTGTGAAGTCACAGAATGGAGTTGTGTGTGAAGTCATAGAATGGAGGTGTGTGAAGTCACAGAATGCAGGTGTGTGATGTCAGAATGGAGGTGTGTGAAGTCACAGAATGGAGGTATGTGACGTCATAAATGTTGGTGTGTGAAGTCATAGAATGGAGGTGTCAAGTCATAGAATGGAGGTGTGTGAAGTCCTAGAATGGAGGTGTGTAAAGTCACAGAAGGCAGGTGTGTGAAGTCACAGAATACAGTTGTGTGAAGTCATGGAATGGAGGTGTGTGAAGTCAGAATGGAGGTGTGTGAAGTCATAGAATTGAGGTGTGTGAAGTCAGAGAATGGAGGTGCGTGAAGTCATAGATTGAAGGTGTGTGGAAGTCATAGTATGGAGGTGTGTGAAGTCACAGAAAGGAGGTGTGTGAAGTCACAGAATGGAGGTGTGTAAAGTCAAAATTGAGGTGTGTGAAGTCAAAGAATGGAGGTGTGTGAAGGCATAGAATGGAGGTGTACGAAGTCATGGAATGGAGGTTTGTGAAGTCAAACATTGGAAGTGTGTGAAGTTACAGAATGGAGGTGTGTGAAGTCATAGAATGGAGGTGGGTGAAGTCATAGAATGGAGGAGTGTGAAGTCAGAATACAGGTGTGCGAAATCATAGAATGGAGATGCGTGAAGTCAGAATGGAGCTGTGTGAAGTCTTAGAATGGAGGTGTGTGAAGTCAGAATGGAGGTGTGTGAACTCATATAATGGAGGTGTGTGAAGTCACAATGGAGGTGTGTAAAGTCATAGAATGGGGGTTTTTGCAGTCCCAGAATGGAGGTGTGTGAAATCATAGAATGGAGGTGTGGGAAGTAAAAATGGAGTTTGTGAACTCATAGAATGGAGGTGTGTGAACTCATAGAATGGAGGTTGTGAAGTCATGGAATGGAGGTGTGTGAAGTCAAAGAATGGAGGTGTGTAAAGTCAAACAATAGAGGTGTGTGAAGTCAAACAATGGAGGTGTGTGAAGTCACAAAATGGATGTGTGTGAAGTCAAAACGGAGTGTGTGAAGTCACAAAATGGAGGTGTGTGAAGTCAAAATTGTGATGTGTGAAGTCACAAATGGAGGTGTGTGACGTCACAGAGTGGAGGTGTGTGAAATCAAAATGGAATTTTTTGAAGTCAAAGAAAGGAGTTGTGTGAAGTCATAGAATGGATGTGTATGAAGTCATGGAATGGAGGTTGGTGAAGTCAAACATTGGAAGTGTGTCAAGTTACAGAATTGAGGTGTGTGAAGTCAGAGAATGGAGGTGTGTGAAGTCACAGGATGGAGGTGTGTGAAGACAGAATGGAGGTGTGGGAACTCATTGAATGGATGTGTGTGAAGTCAAAATGGAGGGGTGTGAAGTCATAGAATGGTGGTTTTTGAAGTCACAGAATGGAGGTGTGTGAAGTCATAGAATGGATGTTTCTGAAGTAAGAATGAAGGTGTGTGAAGTCATTGAATTGAGGTGTGTGAAGTCAAAATTGAGGTGTGTGAACTCATAGAATGGAGGTATGTGAGCTCATAGGATGGAGGTGTGTGATGTCATGGAATGGAGGTGTGTGAAGTCAAAAAATGGAGTTGTGTGTAGTCAAACAATGGAGGTGTGTGAAGTCACAGAATGGAGGTCTGTGAATTCACAGAATGGAAGTGTGTGAAGTCAAAATGGAGGTGTGTGAAGTCAAAGAATGGAGGTGTGTGAAGTCAAAGAATGGAGGTGTGTGAAGTCAAAATTGTGGTGTGTGAAGTCACAAATGGAGGTGTGTGAAGTCACAGAATGGAGGTGTGTGATGTCAAAATGGAGGTGTGTGAAGTCAAAGAATGGAGGTGTGTGAAGTCATAGAATGGAGGTGTGTCAAGTCACAGAAGGGAGGTGTGTGAAGTCACAGAACGAAGATGTGTGAAGTCACAATGGAGGTGTGAGAGGTCATAGAATGGAGGTGTATGAAGTCAAAGAATGGAGGTTTGTGAAGTCAAACATTGGAAGTGTGTGAAATTACAGAATGGAGGTGTGTGAAGTCATAGAATGGAGGTGTGTGAAGTCATAGAATGGAGGTGTGTCAAGTCACAGAAGGGAGGTGTGTGAAGTCACGGAACGGAGATGTGTAAAGTCACAATGGAGGTGTGTGAAGTCACAGAATGGAGGTGTGTGAAGTCAAAGAATGGAGGTGTGTGAATTCATAGAATGGAGGTGTGTGAAATCACAGAATGGATGTGTGAAGTCACAGAATGGAGTTGTGTAAAGTGACAGAATTGAAGTGTGTGAAGTCACAGAATGGAGGTGTTTGAAGTCATAGAATGGAGGAGTGTGAAGTCACAGAATGGAGGTGTATGAAGTCAGAATAGAGGTATGCGAAGTCGTAGAATGGAGATGTGTTAAGTCAGAATGGAGCTGTGGGAATTCATAGAATGGAGGTGTGTGAAGTCAGATTGGAGGTGTATGAACTCTTAGAATGGAGGTATGTGAAGCCACAATGGAGGTGTGTGAAGTCATATAATTGTGGTTTTTGAAATCACAGAATGGAGGTGTGTGGAATCATAGAGTGGAGGTGTGTGAAGTAAGATTGGAGGTGTGTGAAGTAAATGAATGGAGGTGTGTGAACTCAGAAAGGAGGTATGTGAAGTCATAGAATGGATGTGTGTGAAGTCAAAGAATGGAGGTTTGGGAAATCATAGAATGGAGGTGTGTGAAGTCACAGAATTGAGGTGTGTGAAGTCTGAATGGAGGTGTGTGAATTCAGAATGGAGGTGTGTGAAGTCATAGAATGGAGGTGTGTGAAGTCACAATGCAGGTGTGTGAACTGATAGAACGTAGGTGTTTGAAGTCACAAGGTAAGTGTGTGAAGTCATAGAATGGAGGTGTGTGAAGTCAAAATGGAGGTGTGTGAAGTCAAAGAATGGACGTATGTGAAGTCACAATTGTGGTGTGTGAAGTCACAAATGCAGGTGTGTGAAGTCACAGAATGGAGGTGTGTGAAGTCAAAATGGAGGTGTGTGAGGTCAAAGAATGGATGTGTGTGAAGTCATAGAATGGAGGTGTATGAAGTCATGGAATGGAGGTTTGTGACGTCAAACATTGGAAGCGTGTGAAATTACAGAATGGAGGTGTGTGAAGTCATAGAATGGAGGTGTGTGAAGTCATAAAATGGAGGTGAGTCAAGTCACAGAAGGGAGGTGTGTGAAGTCACAGAAGGGCGATGTGTGAAGTCACAATGGAGGTGTGTGAAGTCATCGAATGGAGGTGTGTGAAGTCAAAGAATGGAGGTGTGTGAAGTCATAGAATGGAGGTGTGTGAAATCACAGAATGGAGGTGTGAGAAGTCACAGAATGGAGGTGTGTAAAGTGACAGAGTTGAGGTGTGTGAAGTCACAGAATGGAGGTGTTTGAAGTCATAGAATGGAGGTGTGTGAAGTCACAGAATGGAGGTGTATGAAGTCAGAATAGAGGTATGCGAAGTCATAGAATGGAGGTGTGTTAAGTCAGAATGGAGCTGTGGAAATTCATAGAATGGAGGTGTGTGAAGGCAGATTGGAGGTGTGTGAACTCTTAGAATGGAGGTATGTGAAGTCACAATGGAGGTGTGTGAAGTCATAGAATTGTGGTTTTTGAAATCACAGAATGGAGGTGTGTGGAGTCATAGAAGGGAGGTGTGTGAAGTCAGAATGGAGGTGTGTGAAGTCAATGAATGGAGGTGTGTGAACTCAGAAAGGAGGTATGTGAAGTCATAGAATGGAGGTGTGTGAAGACAAGGAATGGAGGTGTGGGAAATCATAGAATGGAGGTGTGTGAAGTGACAGAATTGAGGTGTGTGAAGTCAGAATGGAGGTGTGTGAATTCAGAATGGAGGTGTGTGAAGTCATAGAAGGGAGATGTGTGAAGTCATAGATTGGAGGTTGGTGAAGTCAGAATGGAGATGTGTGAAGTCAGAGAATGGAGGTGTGAAGTCATAGAATGGAGGTGTGTGAAGTCAGAATGCAGATGTGTGAAGTCATAGAATGGAGGTGTGTGAAGTCATAGAATGGAGGTGTGTCTAGTCACAGAACAGAAGTGTGTGAAGTCATAGAATGGAGGTGTGTGAAGTCATAGAATGGAGGTGTGTGAAGTCATAGAATGGAGGTGTGTGAAGTCATAGAATGGAGGTGTGTGAAATCACAGGATGGAGGTGTGTGAAGACACAGAATGGAGGTGTGTAAAGTCACAGAGTGGAGGTGTTTGAAGTCACAGAATGGAGGTGTGTGAAGTCATAGAATGGAGGTGTGTGAAGTCATAGAATGGAGGTGTGTGAAATCACAGAATGGAAGTGTGTGTAGTCACAAATTGGAGGTGTGTAAAGTCACAGAATGGAGGTGTGTGAAGTCTCAGAATGGAGGTTTGTGAAGTCATAGAATGGAGATTTCTGCAGTAAGAATGAAGGTGTGTGAAGACATAGAATGGAGGTGTGTGTAGTCAAAATGGAGGTGTGTGAAGGCAAACAATGGAGGTGTGTGAAGTCACAGAATGGAGGTGTGTGAAGTAACAATGTAGGTTTCTGAAGTCATAGAATGGAGGTTTGTGAAGTCATAGAATGGAGGTGTGTGAAGTCACAGAATGGAGGCGTGTTATGTCATAGAATGGAGGTGTGTGAAGTCACAGAATGGAGGGGTGTGAAGTCAGAATAGAGGTTTGCGAAGTCATAGAATGGAGGTGTGTAAAGTCAGAATGGAGCTGTGTGAACTCATAGAATGGAGGTGTGTGAAGTCACAATGGAGATGTGCGAAGTCATAGAATCGTGGTTTTTGAAGTCACAGAATGGAGGTGTGTGAAGTCATAGAATGGAGGTGTGTGAAGTCAGATTGGAGGTATGTGAAGTCACAGAATGGAGGTGTGTCAACTCAGAAATGTGGTATGTGAATTCATAGAATGGAGGTGTGTGAAGTCACAGAATTGAGGTGTGTGAAGTCAGAATGGAGGTGTGTGAATTCAGAATGGAAGTGTGTGAAGTCAGAGAATGGAGATTTGTGAAGTCACAATGCAGTTGTGTGAACTGATAGAACGTACGTGTGTGAGGTCACAATGTAGGTGTGTGAAGTGATGGAATGGAGGTATGTGAAGTCATAGATTGGAGGTGTGTGAAGTCACAAAATGGAGGTGTGAGAAGTCATATAATGGAGGATTGTGAAGTCACAGAATGGAGGTGTGTGAACTCAGAATGGAGGTGTGTGAAGTCACAGAACGGAGGTGTGTGAAATCATAGAATTTAGATGTGTGAAGTCACAGAATGGAGGTGTGTGAAATCGTAGAATGGAGGTATGTGAAGTCAGAGAATCAAGGTGTGTGAGGTCAATGAATGGAGGTGTGTGAAGTCACAGAATGGATGTGTGTGAACTCACAATGTAGGTGAGTGAAGTCACAGAATGGAGGTGTCTGAAGTCATAGAATAGAAGTGCGTGAAGTCATAGAATGTAGGTGTATGATGTCAGAATGGAGGTGTGTGAAGTCACAGAATGGAGGTGTGTGACGTCATAAATGTTGGTGTGTGAAGTCATAGAATAGAGATTTGAAGTCATAGAATGGAGGTGTGAAGTCATAGAATGGAGGTGTGTGAAGTCACAGAAGGCATGTGTGTGAAGTCACAGAATAGAGTTGTGTGAAGTCACAATGGAGGTGTGTGAATTCATAGAGTGGAGATGTGTGAAGTCATAGAATGGAGGTGTGTGAAGTCATAGAATGGAGGTGTGTGAAATCACAAAATTGAGGTGTGTGTAGTCACAGAGTGGAGGTGTGTAAAGTCACAGAGTGGAGGTGTGTGAATTCATAGAATGGACGTGTGTGAAGTTACAGAATGGAGGTGTGTGAAGTCATAGAATGGAGGTGTGTGAAGTCAGAGAATGGAGGTGTGTGAAGTCAGATTGCAGGTTTGTGAAGTCATAGAATAGAGGTTTGTGAAGTCATAGATTAGAAGTGTGTGAAGTCATAGAATGGAGGTTGTGAAATCATATATTGAAAGTGTGTTCAAGTGATAGTATGGAGGTGTGTGAAGTCACAGAATGGAGGTGTGTGAATTCACAGAATGGAGTTGTATGAAGTCACAATGCAGGTGTGTGAAGTCATAGAATGGAGGTGTGTGAAATCAAAGAATGGAGGTTTGTGAAGTCATAGAATGGATTGTGTGTGAAATCACAGAATGGAAGTGTGTGAAGTCACAGAATGGAGGTGTGCAAAGTCACAGAGTGGAGGTGTGTGAAGTCACAGAATGGAGGTGTGTGAAGTCATAGAATGGAGGTGTGTGAAGTCACAGAATGCAGGTGTGAGAAGTCAGAATAGAGGTGTGCGAAGTCATAGAATGGAGGTGTGTGAAGTCAGAATGGAGCTGTGTGAAGTCATAGAATGGAGGTGTGTGAAGTCATAGAATGGAGGAGTGTGATGTCAGAATGGAGATGTGTGAAGTCACATAATGGAGGTGTGTGAAGTCATAGAATGTTGGTGTGTGAAGTCATAGAATGGAGGTATATGAAGTCATAGAATGGAGGTGTGTGAAGTCAGAATGCAGGTGTGTGAAGTCATACAATGCAGGTGTGTGAAGTCATAGAATGGAGTTGTGTGAAGTCATAGATTGGAAGTGTGTGAAGTCATAGAATGGAGGTGTGGGAAGTCATAGAATGGAGGTGTGTGAAGTCATAGAATGGAGGTGTGTGAAGTCATAGAATGGAGGTGTGTGAAGTCACAGAAGGCAGGTGTGTGAAGTCACAGAATCGAGTTGTCTGAAGTCACAATGGAGGTGTTTGAAGTCATAGAATGGAGGTTTGTGAAGTAAGAATAGAGGTGTGCGAAGTCATAGAATGGAGGTGTGTGAAGTCAGAATGGAGCTGTGTGAAGTCTTAGAATTGAGGTGTGTGAAGTCAGAATGGAGGTGTGTGAACTCATAGGATGGAGGTTTGAGGTGTGTGAAGTCAGAATGGAGGTGTGTGAACTCATAGGATGGAGGTGTGTGAAGTCACAATGGAGGTGTGTGAAGTCATAGAACGGGGGTTTTTGCAGTCACAGAATGGAGGTGTGTGAAGTCATAGAATGGAGGTGTGGGAAGTAAAAATGGAGTTTGTGAACTCATAGAATGAAGGTGTGTGAACTCATAGAATGGAGGTTGTGAAGTCATGGAATGGAGGTGTGTGAAGTCAAAGAATGGAGGTGTGTGAAGTCAAACAATAGAGGTGTGTGAAGTCAAACAATGGAGGTGTGTGAAGTCACAGAATGGATATGTGTGAAGTCAAAACGGAGGTTTGTGAAGTCACAAAATGGAGGTGTGTGAAGTCACAGAATGAAGGTGTGTGAAGTCAAAAAGGTGGTGTGTGAAGTCACAAATGGACGTGTGTAAAGTCACAGAATGGAGGTGTGTGAAGTCAAAATGGAGGTGTGTGAAGTCAAAGAATGGAGGTGTGTGAAGTCATCGAATGGAGGTATGTAAAGTCATGTCATGGAGGTGTGTGAAATCAGAATTGAGGTGTGCTAAGACATAGAATGGAGGTGTGTGAAGTCAGAATGGAGGTGTGTGAACTCATAGAACGGAGGTTTGTGAAGTCAGAATGGAGGTGTGTGAACTCATAGAATGGAGGTATGTGAAGTCACAATGGAGGTGTGTGAAGTCATAGAATGGAGGTGTGTGAAATCAAAGAATGGAGGTTTGTGAAGTCATAGAATGGATTGTGTGAGAAATCATAGAATGGAGGTGTGTGAAGTCACAGATTGGAGGTGTGTAAAGTCACATAGAGGAGGTTTGTGGAGTCACAGAATGGAGTTTTGTGTGAAGTCACAGAATGGAGGTGTGTGAAGTCATAGAATGGAGGAGTGTGATGTCAGAATGGAGATGTGTGAAGTCACATAATGGAGGTGTGTGAAGTCATAGAATGTTGGTGTGTGAAGTCATAGAATGGAGGTATATAAAGTCATAGAATGGAGGTGTGTGAAGTCAGAATGCAGGTGTGTGAAGTCATAGAATGCAGGTGTGTGAAGTCATAGAATGGAGTTGTGTGAAGTCATAGATTGGAAGTGTGTAAAGTCATAGAATGGAGGTGTGGGAAGTCATAGAATGGAGATGTGTGAAGTCATAGAATGGAGGTGTGTGAAGTCATAGAATGGAGGTGTGTGAAGTCACACAAGGCAGGTGTGTGAAGTCACAGAATCGAGTTGTCTGAAGCCACAATGGAGGTGTTTGAAGTCATAGAATGGAGGTTTGTGAAGTAAGAATAGAGGTGTGCGAAGTCATAGAATGGAGGGGTGTGAAGTCAGAATGGAGCTGTGTGAAGTCTTAGAATTGAGGTGTGTGAAGTCAGAATGGAGGTGTGTGAACTCATAGGATGGAGGTGTGTGAAGTCACAATGGAGGTGTGTGAAGTCATAGAATGGGGGTTTTTGCAGTCACAGAATGGAGGTGTGTGAAGTCATAGAATGGAGGTGTGGGAAGTAAAAATGGAGTTTGTGAACTCATAGAATGAAGGTGTGTGAACTCATAGAATGGAGGTTGTGAAGTCATGGAATGGAGGTGTGTGAAGTCAAAGAATGGAGGTGTGTGAAGTCAAACGATAGAGGTGTGTGAAGTCAAACAATGGAGGTGTGTGAAGTCACAGAATGGATATGTGTGAAGTCAAAACGGAGGTGTGTGAAGTCACAAAATGGAGGTGTGTGAAGTCACAGAATGAAGGTGTGTGAAGTCAAAAAGGTGGTGTGTGAAGTCACAAATGGACGTGTGTAAAGTCACAGAATGGAGGTGTGTGAAGTCAAAATGGAGGTGTGTGAAGTCAAAGAATGGAGGTGTGTGAAGTCATCGAATGGAGGTATGTAAAGTCATGTCATGGAGGTGTGTGAAGTCACACAATGGAGGTGTGTGAAATCAGAATTGAGGTGTGCTAAGACATAGAATGGAGGTGTGTGAAGTCAGAATGGAGGTGTGTGAACTCATAGAACGGAGGTGTGTGAAGTCAGAATGGAGGTGTGTGAACTCATAGAATGGAGGTATGTGAAGTCACAATGGAGGTGTGTGAAGTCATAGAATGGAGGTGTGTGAAATCAAAGAATGGAGGTTTGTGAAGTCATAGAATGGATTGTGTGAGAAATCATAGAATGGAGGTGTGTGAAGTCACAGAATGGACGTGTGTAAAGGCACAGAGTGGAGGTTTGTGGAGTCACAGAATGGAGTTTTGTGTGAAGTCACAGAATGGAGGTGTGTGAAATCACAGAATGCAGGTGTGTGAAGTCAGAATAGAGGTGTGCGAAGTCATAGAATGGAGGTGTGTGAAGTCAGAATGGAGCTGTGTGAAGTCATAGAATGGAAGTGTGTGAAGTCAGAATGGAGGTGTGTAAACTTATAGAATGGAGGTGTATGAAGTCACAATGGAGGGGTGGGAAGTCACAGAATGGATGTGTAAGAACTTAGAAAGGAGGTGTGTGAAGTCTTAGAATGGAGGTCTGTGAAGTCATAGAATGGAGGTGTGTGAAATCATAGAATGGAGGTGTGTGAATTCACAGAATTGAGGTGTGTGAAGTCATAATGTAGGTGGGTGAAGTCAGAATGGAGGTTTGTGAAGTCAGAGAATGGAGGTGTGTGAAGACACAATGAAGGTGTGTGAACTCATAGAATGGAGGTGTGTGAAGTCAAAATGTAGGTTTCTGAAGTCATAGAATGGAGGTGTGTGAATTCATAGAAGGGAGGTGTGTGAAGTCACAGAATGGAGGTGTGTGATATCATAGAATGGAGGTGTGTGAAGTCACAGAATGGAGGTTTGTGAAGGCATAGAATGGAGGTGTGTGAAGTCATAGAATGGAGGTGTGTGAAGTTATAGAATTGAGATGTGTCAAGTCACAGAATGTAGGTGTGTGAAGTCACAGTATGGAGGTGTGTGAAATCAGATTTGAGGTGTGTGAAGTCACAGAATGGAGGTGTGTGAAGTCAAAGAAGGAGGTGTCAGAAGTCACACAATGGAGGTGTGTGAAGACACAGAATGGTGGTGTGTGAACTCAGAGAGGAGGTGTGTGAAGTCACAGAATGGAAGTGTGTGAAGTCACAGAATGGATGTGTGTGAAGTCATACAATGGAGGTGTGTGAAATCAAAGAATGGAGGTTTGTTAAGTCATAGAATGGATTGTGTGTGAAATCATAGAATGGAGGTGTGTGAAGTCACAGAATTGAGGTGTGTAAAGTCACAGAGTGGAGGTGTGTGAAGTCACAGAATGGAGTTGTGTGTGAAGTCATAGAATGGAGGTGTGTGAAGTCACAGAATGCAGGTGTGTGATGTCAGAATGGAGGTGTGTGAAGTCACAGAATGGAGGTATGTGACGTCATAAATGTTGGTGTGTGAAGTCATAGAATGGAGGTGTCAAGTCATAGAATGGAGGTGTGTGAAGTCCTAGAATGGAGGTGTGTAAAGTCACAGAAGGCAGGTGTGTGAAGTCACAGAATACAGTTGTGTGAAGTCATGGAATGGAGGTGTGTGAAGTCAGAATGGAGGTGTGTGAAGTCATAGAATTGAGGTGTGTGAAGTCAGAGAATGGAGGTGCGTGAAGTCATAGATTGAAGGTGTGTGGAAGTCATAGTATGGAGGTGTGTGAAGTCACAGAAAGGAGGTGTGTGAAGTCACAGAATGGAGGTGTGTAAAGTCAAAATTGAGGTGTGTGAAGTCAAAGAATGGAGGTGTGTGAAGGCATAGAATGGAGGTGTACGAAGTCATGGAATGGAGGTTTGTGAAGTCAAACATTGGAAGTGTGTGAAGTTACAGAATGGAGGTGTGTGAAGTCATAGAATGGAGGTGTGTGAAGTCAGATTGGAGGTGTATGAACTCTTAGAATGGAGGTATGTGAAGCCACAATGGAGGTGTGTGAAGTCATATAATTTTGGTTTTTGAAATCACAGAATGGAGGTGTGTGGAGTCATAGAGTGGAGGTGTGTGAAGTAAGATTGGAGGTGTGTGAAGTAAATGAATGGAGGTGTGTGAACTCAGAAAGGAGGTATGTGAAGTCATAGAATGGATGTGTGTGAAGTCAAAGAATGGAGGTTTGGGAAATCATAGAATGGAGGTGTGTGAAGTCACAGAATTGAGGTGTGTGAAGTCTGAATGGAGGTGTGTGAATTCAGAATGGAGGTGTGTGAAGTCATAGAATGGAGGTGTGTGAAGTCACAATGCAGGTGTGTGAACTGATAGAACGTAGGTGTTTGAAGTCACAAGGTAAGTGTGTGAAGTCATAGAATGGAGGTGTGTGAAGTCAAAATGGAGGTGTGTGAAGTCAAAGAATGGACGTATGTGAAGTCACAATTGTGGTGTGTGAAGTCACAAATGCAGGTGTGTGAAGTCACAGAATGGAGGTGTGTGAAGTCAAAATGGAGGTGTGTGAGGTCAAAGAATGGATGTGTGTGAAGTCATAGAATGGAGGTGTATGAAGTCATGGAATGGAGGTTTGTGACGTCAAACATTGGAAGCGTGTGAAATTACAGAATGGAGGTGTGTGAAGTCATAGAATGGAGGTGTGTGAAGTCATAAAATGGAGGTGAGTCAAGTCACAGAAGGGAGGTGTGTGAAGTCACAGAAGGGCGATGTGTGAAGTCACAATGAAGGTGTGTGAAGTCATCGAATGGAGGTGTGTGAAGTCAAAGAATGGAGGTGTGTGAAGTCATAGAATGGAGGTGTGTGAAATCACAGAATGGAGGTGTGAGAAGTCACAGAATGGAGGTGTGTAAAGTGACAGAGTTGAGGTGTGTGAAGTCACAGAATGGAGGTGTTTGAAGTCATAGAATGGAGGTGTGTGAAGTGACAGAATTGAGGTGTGTGAAGTCAGAATGGAGGTGTGTGAATTCAGAATGGAGGTGTGTGAAGTCATAGAAGGGAGATGTGTGAAGTCATAGATTGGAGGTTGGTGAAGTCAGAATGGAGATGTGTGAAGTCAGAGAATGGAGGTGTGAAGTCATAGAATGGAGGTGTGTGAAGTCAGAATGCAGATGTGTGAAGTCATAGAATGGAGGTGTGTGAAGTCATAGAATGGAGGTGTGTCTAGTCACAGAACAGAAGTGTGTGAAGTCATAGAATGGAGGTGTGTGAAGTCATAGAATGGAGGTGTGTGAAGTCATAGAATGGAGGTGTGTGAAGTCATAGAATGGAGGTGTGTGAAATCACAGGATGGAGGTGTGTGAAGACACAGAATGGAGGTGTGTAAAGTCACAGAGTGGAGGTGTTTGAAGTCACAGAATGGAGGTGTGTGAAGTCATAGAATGGAGGTGTGTGAAGTCATAGAATGGAGGTGTGTGAAATCACAGAATGGAAGTGTGTGTAGTCACAAATTGGAGGTGTGTAAAGTCACAGAATGGAGGTGTGTGAAGTCTCAGAATGGAGGTTTGTGAAGTCATAGAATGGAGATTTCTGCAGTAAGAATGAAGGTGTGTGAAGACATAGAATGGAGGTGTGTGTAGTCAAAATGGAGGTGTGTGAAGGCAAACAATGGAGGTGTGTGAAGTCACAGAATGGAGGTGTGTGAAGTAACAATGTAGGTTTCTGAAGTCATAGAATGGAGGTTTGTGAAGTCATAGAATGGAGGTGTGTGAAGTCACAGAATGGAGGCGTGTTATGTCATAGAATGGAGGTGTGTGAAGTCACAGAATGGAGGGGTGTGAAGTCAGAATAGAGGTTTGCGAAGTCATAGAATGGAGGTGTGTAAAGTCAGAATGGAGCTGTGTGAACTCATAGAATGGAGGTGTGTGAAGTCACAATGGAGATGTGCGAAGTCATAGAATCGTGGTTTTTGAAGTCACAGAATGGAGGTGTGTGAAGTCATAGAATGGAGGTGTGTGAAGTCAGATTGGAGGTATGTGAAGTCACAGAATGGAGGTGTGTCAACTCAGAAATGTGGTATGTGAATTCATAGAATGGAGGTGTGTGAAGTCACAGAATTGAGGTGTGTGAAGTCAGAATGGAGGTGTGTGAATTCAGAATGGAAGTGTGTGAAGTCAGAGAATGGAGATTTGTGAAGTCACAATGCAGTTGTGTGAACTGATAGAACGTACGTGTGTGAGGTCACAATGTAGGTGTGTGAAGTGATGGAATGGAGGTGTGTGAAGTCATAGATTGGAGGTGTGTGAAGTCACAAAATGGAGGTGTGAGAAGTCATATAATGGAGGATTGTGAAGTCACAGAATGGAGGTGTGTGAACTCAGAATGGAGGTGTGTGAAGTCACAGAACGGAGGTGTGTGAAATCATAGAATTTAGATGTGTGAAGTCACAGAATGGAGGTGTGTGAAATCGTAGAATGGAGGTATGTGAAGTCAGAGAATCAAGGTGTGTGAGGTCAATGAATGGAGGTGTGTGAAGTCACAGAATGGATGTGTGTGAACTCACAATGTAGGTGAGTGAAGTCACAGAATGGAGGTGTCTGAAGTCATAGAATAGAAGTGCGTGAAGTCATAGAATGTAGGTGTATGATGTCAGAATGGAGGTGTGTGAAGTCACAGAATGGAGGTGTGTGACGTCATAAATGTTGTTGTGTGAAGTCATAGAATAGAGATTTGAAGTCATAGAATGGAGGTGTGAAGTCATAGAATGGAGGTGTGTGAAGTCACAGAAGGCATGTGTGTGAAGTCACAGAATAGAGTTGTGTGAAGTCACAATGGAGGTGTGTGAATTCATAGAGTGGAGATGTGTGAAGTCATAGAATGGAGGTGTGTGAAGTCATAGAATGGAGGTGTGTGAAATCACAAAATTGAGGTGTGTGTAGTCACAGAGTGGAGGTGTGTAAAGTCACAGAGTGGAGGTGTGTGAATTCATAGAATGGACGTGTGTGAAGTTACAGAATGGAGGTGTGTGAAGTCATAGAATGGAGGTGTGTGAAGTCAGAGAATGGAGGTGTGTGAAGTCAGATTGCAGGTTTGTGAAGTCATAGAATAGAGGTTTGTGAAGTCATAGATTAGAAGTGTGTGAAGTCATAGAATGGAGGTTGTGAAATCATATATTGAAAGTGTGTTCAAGTGATAGTATGGAGGTGTGTGAAGTCACAGAATGGAGGTGTGTGAATTCACAGAATGGAGTTGTATGAAGTCACAATGCAGGTGTGTGAAGTCATAGAATGGAGGTGTGTGAAATCAAAGAATGGAGGTTTGTGAAGTCATAGAATGGATTGTGTGTGAAATCACAGAATGGAAGTGTGTGAAGTCACAGAATGGAGGTGTGCAAAGTCACAGAGTGGAGGTGTGTGAAGTCACAGAATGGAGGTGTGTGAAGTCATAGAATGGAGGTGTGTGAAGTCACAGAATGCAGGTGTGAGAAGTCAGAATAGAGGTGTGCGAAGTCATAGAATGGAGGTGTGTGAAGTCAGAATGGAGCTGTGTGAAGTCATAGAATGGAGGTGTGTGAAGTCATAGAATGGAGGAGTGTGATGTCAGAATGGAGATGTGTGAAGTCACATAATGGAGGTGTGTGAAGTCATAGAATGTTGGTGTGTGAAGTCATAGAATGGAGGTATATGAAGTCATAGAATGGAGGTGTGTGAAGTCAGAATGCAGGTGTGTGAAGTCATACAATGCAGGTGTGTGAAGTCATAGAATGGAGTTGTGTGAAGTCATAGATTGGAAGTGTGTGAAGTCATAGAATGGAGGTGTGGGAAGTCATAGAATGGAGGTGTGTGAAGTCATAGAATGGAGGTGTGTGAAGTCATAGAATGGAGGTGTGTGAAGTCACAGAAGGCAGGTGTGTGAAGTCACAGAATCGAGTTGTCTGAAGTCACAATGGAGGTGTTTGAAGTCATAGAATGGAGGTTTGTGAAGTAAGAATAGAGGTGTGCGAAGTCATAGAATGGAGGTGTGTGAAGTCAGAATGGAGCTGTGTGAAGTCTTAGAATTGAGGTGTGTGAAGTCAGAATGGAGGTGTGTGAACTCATAGGATGGAGGTTTGAGGTGTGTGAAGTCAGAATGGAGGTGTGTGAACTCATAGGATGGAGGTGTGTGAAGTCACAATGGAGGTGTGTGAAGTCATAGAACGGGGGTTTTTGCAGTCACAGAATGGAGGTGTGTGAAGTCATAGAATGGAGGTGTGGGAAGTAAAAATGGAGTTTGTGAACTCATAGAATGAAGGTGTGTGAACTCATAGAATGGAGGTTGTGAAGTCATGGAATGGAGGTGTGTGAAGTCAAAGAATGGAGGTGTGTGAAGTCAAACAATAGAGGTGTGTGAAGTCAAACAATGGAGGTGTGTGAAGTCACAGAATGGATATGTGTGAAGTCAAAACGGAGGTTTGTGAAGTCACAAAATGGAGGTGTGTGAAGTCACAGAATGAAGGTGTGTGAAGTCAAAAAGGTGGTGTGTGAAGTCACAAATGGACGTGTGTAAAGTCACAGAATGGAGGTGTGTGAAGTCAAAATGGAGGTGTGTGAAGTCAAAGAATGGAGGTGTGTGAAGTCATCGAATGGAGGTATGTAAAGTCATGTCATGGAGGTGTGTGAAATCAGAATTGAGGTGTGCTAAGACATAGAATGGAGGTGTGTGAAGTCAGAATGGAGGTGTGTGAACTCATAGAACGGAGGTTTGTGAAGTCAGAATGGAGGTGTGTGAACTCATAGAATGGAGGTATGTGAAGTCACAATGGAGGTGTGTGAAGTCATAGAATGGAGGTGTGTGAAATCAAAGAATGGAGGTTTGTGAAGTCATAGAATGGATTGTGTGAGAAATCATAGAATGGAGGTGTGTGAAGTCACAGATTGGAGGTGTGTAAAGTCACATAGGGGAGGTTTGTGGAGTCACAGAATGGAGTTTTGTGTGAAGTCACAGAATGGAGGTGTGTGAAGTCATAGAATGGAGGAGTGTGATGTCAGAATGGAGATGTGTGAAGTCACATAATGGAGGTGTGTGAAGTCATAGAATGTTGGTGTGTGAAGTCATAGAATGGAGGTATATAAAGTCATAGAATGGAGGTGTGTGAAGTCAGAATGCAGGTGTGTGAAGTCATAGAATGCAGGTGTGTGAAGTCATAGAATGGAGTTGTGTGAAGTCATAGATTGGAAGTGTGTAAAGTCATAGAATGGAGGTGTGGGAAGTCATAGAATGGAGATGTGTGAAGTCATAGAATGGAGGTGTGTGAAGTCATAGAATGGAGGTGTGTGAAGTCACACAAGGCAGGTGTGTGAAGTCACAGAATCGAGTTGTCTGAAGCCACAATGGAGGTGTTTGAAGTCATAGAATGGAGGTTTGTGAAGTAAGAATAGAGGTGTGCGAAGTCATAGAATGGAGGGGTGTGAAGTCAGAATGGAGCTGTGTGAAGTCTTAGAATTGAGGTGTGTGAAGTCAGAATGGAGGTGTGTGAACTCATAGGATGGAGGTGTGTGAAGTCACAATGGAGGTGTGTGAAGTCATAGAATGGGGGTTTTTGCAGTCACAGAATGGAGGTGTGTGAAGTCATAGAATGGAGGTGTGGGAAGTAAAAATGGAGTTTGTGAACTCATAGAATGAAGGTGTGTGAACTCATAGAATGGAGGTTGTGAAGTCATGGAATGGAGGTGTGTGAAGTCAAAGAATGGAGGTGTGTGAAGTCAAACGATAGAGGTGTGTGAAGTCAAACAATGGAGGTGTGTGAAGTCACAGAATGGATATGTGTGAAGTCAAAACGGAGGTGTGTGAAGTCACAAAATGGAGGTGTGTGAAGTCACAGAATGAAGGTGTGTGAAGTCAAAAAGGTGGTGTGTGAAGTCACAAATGGACGTGTGTAAAGTCACAGAATGGAGGTGTGTGAAGTCAAAATGGAGGTGTGTGAAGTCAAAGAATGGAGGTGTGTGAAGTCATCGAATGGAGGTATGTAAAGTCATGTCATGGAGGTGTGTGAAGTCACACAATGGAGGTGTGTGAAATCAGAATTGAGGTGTGCTAAGACATAGAATGGAGGTGTGTGAAGTCAGAATGGAGGTGTGTGAACTCATAGAACGGAGGTGTGTGAAGTCAGAATGGAGGTGTGTGAACTCATAGAATGGAGGTATGTGAAGTCACAATGGAGGTGTGTGAAGTCATAGAATGGAGGTGTGTGAAATCAAAGAATGGAGGTTTGTGAAGTCATAGAATGGATTGTGTGAGAAATCATAGAATGGAGGTGTGTGAAGTCACAGAATGGACGTGTGTAAAGGCACAGAGTGGAGGTTTGTGGAGTCACAGAATGGAGTTTTGTGTGAAGTCACAGAATGGAGGTGTGTGAAATCACAGAATGCAGGTGTGTGAAGTCAGAATAGAGGTGTGCGAAGTCATAGAATGGAGGTGTGTGAAGTCAGAATGGAGCTGTGTGAAGTCATAGAATGGAAGTGTGTGAAGTCAGAATGGAGGTGTGTAAACTTATAGAATGGAGGTGTATGAAGTCACAATGGAGGGGTGGGAAGTCACAGAATGGATGTGTAAGAACTTAGAAAGGAGGTGTGTGAAGTCTTAGAATGGAGGTCTGTGAAGTCATAGAATGGAGGTGTGTGAAATCATAGAATGGAGGTGTGTGAATTCACAGAATTGAGGTGTGTGAAGTCATAATGTAGGTGGGTGAAGTCAGAATGGAGGTTTGTGAAGTCAGAGAATGGAGGTGTGTGAAGACACAATGAAGGTGTGTGAACTCATAGAATGGAGGTGTGTGAAGTCAAAATGTAGGTTTCTGAAGTCATAGAATGGAGGTGTGTGAATTCATAGAAGGGAGGTGTGTGAAGTCACAGAATGGAGGTGTGTGATATCATAGAATGGAGGTGTGTGAAGTCACAGAATGGAGGTTTGTGAAGGCATAGAATGGAGGTGTGTGAAGTCATAGAATGGAGGTGTGTGAAGTTATAGAATTGAGATGTGTCAAGTCACAGAATGTAGGTGTGTGAAGTCACAGTATGGAGGTGTGTGAAATCAGATTTGAGGTGTGTGAAGTCACAGAATGGAGGTGTGTGAAGTCAAAGAAGGAGGTGTCAGAAGTCACACAATGGAGGTGTGTGAAGACACAGAATGGTGGTGTGTGAACTCAGAGAGGAGGTGTGTGAAGTCACAGAATGGAAGTGTGTGAAGTCACAGAATGGATGTGTGTGAAGTCATACAATGGAGGTGTGTGAAATCAAAGAATGGAGGTTTGTTAAGTCATAGAATGGATTGTGTGTGAAATCATAGAATGGAGGTGTGTGAAGTCACAGAATTGAGGTGTGTAAAGTCACAGAGTGGAGGTGTGTGAAGTCACAGAATGGAGTTGTGTGTGAAGTCATAGAATGGAGGTGTGTGAAGTCACAGAATGCAGGTGTGTGATGTCAGAATGGAGGTGTGTGAAGTCACAGAATGGAGGTATGTGACGTCATAAATGTTGGTGTGTGAAGTCATAGAATGGAGGTGTCAAGTCATAGAATGGAGGTGTGTGAAGTCCTAGAATGGAGGTGTGTAAAGTCACAGAAGGCAGGTGTGTGAAGTCACAGAATACAGTTGTGTGAAGTCATGGAATGGAGGTGTGTGAAGTCAGAATGGAGGTGTGTGAAGTCATAGAATTGAGGTGTGTGAAGTCAGAGAATGGAGGTGCGTGAAGTCATAGATTGAAGGTGTGTGGAAGTCATAGTATGGAGGTGTGTGAAGTCACAGAAAGGAGGTGTGTGAAGTCACAGAATGGAGGTGTGTAAAGTCAAAATTGAGGTGTGTGAAGTCAAAGAATGGAGGTGTGTGAAGGCATAGAATGGAGGTGTACGAAGTCATGGAATGGAGGTTTGTGAAGTCAAACATTGGAAGTGTGTGAAGTTACAGAATGGAGGTGTGTGAAGTCATAGAATGGAGGTGGGTGAAGTCATAGAATGGAGGAGTGTGAAGTCAGAATACAGGTGTGCGAAATCATAGAATGGAGATGTGTGAAGTCAGAATGGAGCTGTGTGAAGTCTTAGAATGGAGGTGTGTGAAGTCAGAATGGAGGTGTGTGAACTCATATAATGGAGGTGTGTGAAGTCACAATGGAGGTGTGTAAAGTCATAGAATGGGGGTTTTTGCAGTCCCAGAATGGAGGTGTGTGAAATCATAGAATGGAGGTGTGGGAAGTAAAAATGGAGTTTGTGAACTCATAGAATGGAGGTGTGTGAACTCATAGAATGGAGGTTGTGAAGTCATGGAATGGAGGTGTGTGAAGTCAAAGAATGGAGGTGTGTGAAGTCAAACAATAGAGGTGTGTGAAGTCAAACAATGGAGGTGTGTGAAGTCACAAAATGGATGTGTGTGAAGTCAAAACGGAGTGTGTGAAGTCACAAAATGGAGGTGTGTGAAGTCACAGAATGAAGGTGTGTGAAGTCAAAAAGGTGGTGTGTGAAGTCACAAATGGACGTGTGTAAAGTCACAGAATGGAGGTGTGTGAAGTTAAAATGGAGGTGTGTGAAGTCAAAGAATGGAGGTGTGTGAAGTCATCGAATGGAGGTATGTAAAGTCATGTCATGGAGGTGTGTGAAGTCACAGAATGGAGGTGTGTGAAATCAGAATTGAGGTGTGGTAAGTCATAGAATAGACGTGTGTGAAGTCAGAATGGAAGTGTGTGAAGTCATAAAATGGAGGTGTGTGAAGTCAGAATGGAGGTGTGTGAACTCATAGAATGGAGGTATGTGAAGTCACAATGGAGGTGTGTGAAGTCACAGAATGGTGGTATGTGAAGTTAAAGAATGGAGGTGTGGAAGTCATAGAATGGAAGTGTGTGAAGTCAGAAATTGAGGGGTATGAAGTCACAGAATATAGGTGTGTGAATTCAGAATGGAGGGGTGTGAAGTCATAGAATGGAGGTGTGTGAATTCATGGAATGGAGGTGTGTGAAATCATAGAATGGAGGTGTGTGAAGTCACAGAATGGAGGTGTGTGAAGTCAGAATGTAGGTGGGTGAAGTCAGACTGGAGGTTTGTGAAGTCACAGAATGGAGGTGTGTGAAGTCAAAATGTAGGTTTCTGAAGTCATAGAATGGAGGTGTGTGAAGTCATAGATTAGAAGTGTGTGAAGTCATAGAATGGAGGTTGTGATGTCATAGATTGAAGGTGTGTTCAAGTGATAGTATGGAGGTGTGTGAAGTCACAGAATGGAGGTGTGTGAATTCACAGAATGGAGTTGTATGAAGTCACAATGCAGGTGTGTGAAGTCATAGAATGGAGGTGTGTGAAATCAAAGAATGGAGGTTTGTGAAGTCATAGAATGGATTGTGTGTGAAATCACAGAATGGAAGTGTGTGAAGTCACAGAATGGAGGTGTGCAAAGTCACAGTGTGGAGGTGTGTGAAGTCACAGAATGGAGGTGTGTGAAGTCATAGAATGGAGGTGAGTGAAGTCACAGAATGCAGGTGTGAGAAGTCAGAATAGAGGTGTGCGAAGTCATAGAATGGAGGTGTGTGAAGTCAGAATGGAGCTGTGTGAAGTCATAGAATGGAAGTGTGTGAAGTCAGAATGGAGGTGTGTGAACTCATAGAATGGAGGTGTATGAAGTCACAATGGAGGCGTGTGAAGTCACAGAATGGATGTGTGTGAACTCAGAAAAGAGGTGTTGGAAGTCATAGAATGGAGGTCTGTTAAGTCATAGAATGGAGGTGTGTGAAATCATAGAATGGAGGTTGTGTAAAGTCACAGAATTGAGGTGTGTGAAGTCAGAATGGTGGTGTGTGAAGTCAGAATGGAGGTGTGTGAAGTCAGAGAATGGAGCTGTGTGAAGTCATAGAATGGAAGTGTGTGAAGTCATAGAATGGAGGTGTGTGAGGTCAGAATGGAGGTGTGTTAAGTCACAGAATGGAGGTGTGTGACGTCATAAATTTTGGTGTGTGAAGTCATAGTATGTTGGTGTGAAGTCATAGAATGGAGGTGTGTGAAGTCATAGAATGGAGGTGTGTGAAGTCACAGAAGTCAGGTGTGTGAAGTCACAGAATAGAGTTGTGTGAGGTCACAATGGAGGTGTGTGAATTCATAGAATGGAGGTGTGTGAAGTCAAAGAATGGATGTGTGTGAAGTCATAGAATGGAGGTGTGTGAAATCACAGAATGGATGTGTGTGTAGTCACAGATTGGAGGTGTGTAAAGTCACAGAGTGGAGGTTTGTGAATTCTCAGAATGGAGGTGTGTGAAGTCATAGAATGGAGGTGTTTGAAGTCATAGAATGTTGGTTTTTGAAGTCATAGAATGCAGGTGTGTGAAGTCATAGAATGGAGGTGTGTGAAGTCAGATTGGAGGGGTGTGAAGTAACAGAATGGAGGTGTGTCAACTCAGAAAGGAGGTGTGTGAAGTCATAGAATGGAGGTGTGTGAAATCATAGAATGGAGGTTTGTGAAGTCACAGAAATGAAGTGTTTGAAGTCAAATGGAAGTCTGTGAAGGCAGAATGGAGGTGTGTGAAGTCATAGAATGGAGGTGTGTGAAGTCATAGAATGGAGGTGTGTGAAGTAACAGAATGGAGGTGTGTGAAGTCACAGAATGGAGGTGTGTGAACTCAGAATGGAGGTGTATGAATTCACAGAAGGGAGGTTTGTGAAGTCATGGAATGGAGATTTCTGCAGTAAGAATGAAGGTGTGTGAAGACATAGAATGGAGGTGAGTGTAGTCAAAATGGAGGTGTGTGAAGGCAAACAATTGAGGTGTGTGAAGTCACAGAATGGAGGTGTGTGAAGTAACAATGTAGGTTTCTGAAGTCATAGAATGGAGGTTTGTGAAGTCATAGAATGGAGGTGTGTGAAGTCACAGAATGGAGGCGTGTTATGTCATAGAATGGAGGTGTGTGAAGTCACAGAATGGAGGGGTGTGAAGTCAGAATAGAGGTTTGCGAAGTCATAGAATGGAGGTGTGTAAAGTCAGAATGGAGCTGTGTGAACTCATAGAATGGAGGTGTGTGAAGTCACAATGGAGATGTGCGAAGTCATAGAATCGTGGTTTTTGAAGTCACAGAATGGAGGTGTGTGAAGTCATAGAATGGAGGTGTGTGAAGTCAGATTGGAGGTATGTGAAGTCACAGAATGGAGGTGTGTCAACTCAGAAATGTGGTATGTGAATTCATAGAATGGAGGTGTGTGAAGTCACAGAATTGAGGTGTGTGAAGTCAGAATGGAGGTGTGTGAATTCAGAATGGAAGTGTGTGAAGTCAGAGAATGGAGATTTGTGAAGTCACAATGCAGTTGAGTGAACTGATAGAACGTAGGTGTGTGAGGTCACAATGTAGGTGTGTGAAGTGATGGAATGGAGGTGTGTGAAGTCATAGATTGGAGGTGTATGAAGTCATAAAATGGAGGTGTGTGAAGTCATATAATGGAGGATTGTGAAGTCACAGAATGGAGGTGTGTGAACTCAGAATGGAGGTGTGTGAAGTCACAGAACGGAGGTGTGTGAAATCATAGAATTTAGATGTGTGAAGTCACAGAATGGAGGTGTGTGAAATCGTAGAATGGAGGTATGTGAAGTCAGAGAATCAAGGTGTGTGAGGTCAATGAATGGAGGTGTGTGAAGTCACAGAATGGATGTGTGTGAACTCACAATGTAGGTGAGTGAAGTCACAGAATGGAGGTGTCTGAAGTCATAGAATAGAAGTGCGTGAAGTCATAGAATGTAGGTGTATGATGTCAGAATGGAGGTGTGTGAAGTCACAGAATGGAGGTGTGTGACGTCATAAATGTTGTTGTGTGAAGTCATAGAATAGAGATTTGAAGTCATAGAATGGAGGTGTGAAGTCATAGAATGGAGGTGTGTGAAGTCACAGAAGGCATGTGTGTGAAGTCACAGAATAGAGTTGTGTGAAGTCACAATGGAGGTGTGTGAATTCATAGAGTGGAGATGTGTGAAGTCATAGAATGGAGGTGTGTGAAGTCATAGAATGGAGGTGTGTGAAATCACAAAATTGAGGTGTGTGTAGTCACAGAGTGGAGGTGTGTAAAGTCACAGAGTGGAGGTGTGTGAATTCATAGAATGGAGGTGTGTGAAGTTACAGAATGGAGGTGTGTGAAGTCATAGAATGGAGGTGTGTGAAGTCAGAGAATGGAGGTGTGTGAAGTCAGATTGCAGGTTTGTGAAGTCATAGAATAGAGGTTTGTGAAGTCATAGATTAGAAGTGTGTGAAGTCATAGAATGGAGGTTGTGAAATCATAGATTGAAAGTGTGTTCAAGTGATAGTATGGAGGTGTGTGAAGTCACAGAATGGAGGTGTGTGAATTCACAGAATGGAGTTGTATGAAGTCACAATGCAGGTGTGTGAAGTCATAGAATGGAGGTGTGTGAAATCAAAGAATGGAGGTTTGTGAAGTCATAGAATGGATTGTGTGTGAAATCACAGAATGGAAGTGTGTGAAGTCACAGAATGGAGGTGTGCAAAGTCACAGAGTGGAGGTGTGTGAAGTCACAGAATGGAGGTGTGTGAAATCATAGAATGGAGGTGTGTGAAGTCACAGAATGCAGGTGTGAGAAGTCAGAATAGAGGTGTGCGAAGTCATAGAATGGAGGTGTGTGAAGTCAGAATGGAGCTGTGTGAAGTCATAGAATGGAAGTGTGTGAAGTCAGAATGGAGGTGTGTGAACTCATAGAATGGAGGTGTATGAAGTCACAATGGAGGCGTGTGAAGTCACAGAATGGATGTGTGTGAACTCAGAAAAGAGGTGTTGGAAGTCATAGAATGGAGGTCTGTGAAGTCATAGAATGGAGGTGTGTGAAATCATAGAATGGAGGTGTGTGAAGTCACAGAACTGAGGTGTGTGAAGTCAGAATGGAGGTGTGTGAACTCACAATGGAGGTGAGTGAAGTCACAGAATGGAGGTGTGTGAAGTCACAATGCAGGTGTGTGAACTCATAGAACGGAGGTGTGTGAAGTCACAATGTAGGTTTCTGAAGTCATACAATGGAGGTGTGTGAAGTCATAGAATGGAGGTGTGTGAAGTCACAGAATGGAGGTGTGTGATGTCATAGAATGGAGGTGTGTGAAGTCACAGAACGAAGGATGCAAAGGCATAGAATGGAGGTGTGTGAAGTCATAGAATGGAGGTGTGTGAAGTCATAGAATGGGGGTGTGTGAAGTCACATAATGGATTTGTGTGAAGTCACACTATGGAGGGGTGTGAACTCAGATTTGAGGTGTGTGAGGTCACAGAATGGAGGTGTGTGAAGTCATAGGACGAGGTGTGTGAAGTCACAGAATGGAATTGTGTGAACACACAGAATGGAGGTGTGTGAACTCAGAGTGGAGGTGTGTGAAGTCACAGAATGGAGGTGTGTGAAGTCATAGAATGGAAGTGTGTGAAGTCATAGAATGGAGGTGTGTGAAGTCAGAATGGAGGTGTGTGAAGTCACAAATGGAGTTGTGTTAACTCAGAATGGAGGTGTGTGAAGTCACAGAATGGAGGTGTGTGAAGTCAAAATTGTGATGTGTGAAGTCACAAATGGAGGTGTGTGACGTCACAGAGTGGAGGTGTGTGAAATCAAAATGGAATTTTGTGAAGTCAAAGAAAGGAGTTGTGTGAAGTCATAGAATGGATGTGTATGAAGTCATGGAATGGAGGTTGGTGAAGTCAAACATTGGAAGTGTGTGAAGTTACAGAATTGAGGTGTGTGAAGTCAGAGAATGGAGGTGTGTGAAGTCACAGGATGGAGGTGTGTGAAGACAGAATGGAGGTGTGGGAACTCATTGAATGGATGTGTGTGAAGTCAAAATGGAGGGGTGTGAAGTCATAGAATGGTGGTTTTTGAAGTCACAGAATGGAGGTGTGTGAAGTCATAGAATGGATGTTTCTGAAGTAAGAATGAAGGTGTGTGAAGTCATTGAATTGAGGTGTGTGAAGTCAAAATTGAGGTGTGTGAACTCATAGAATGGAGGTATGTGAGCTCATAGGATGGAGGTGTGTGATGTCATGGAATGGAGGTGTGTGAAGTCAAAAAATGGAGTTGTGTGTAGTCAAACAATGGAGGTGTGTGAAGTCACAGAATGGAGGTCTGTGAATTCACAGAATGGAAGTGTGTGAAGTCAAAATGGAGGTGTGTGAAGTCAAAGAATGGAGGTGTGTGAAGTCAAAGAATGGAGGTGTGTGAAGTCAAAATTGTGGTGTGTGAAGTCACAAATGGAGGTGTGTGAAGTCACAGAATGGAGGTGTGTGATGTCAAAATGGAGGTGTGTGAAGTCAAAGAATGGAGGTGTGTGAAGTCATAGAATGGAGGTGTGTCAAGTCACAGAAGGGAGGTGTGTGAAGTCACAGAATGAAGATGTGTGAAGTCACAATGGAGGTGTGAGAGGTCATAGAATGGAGGTGTGTGAAGTCAAAGAATGGAGGTTTGTGAAGTCAAACATTGGAAGTGTGTGAAATTACAGAATGGAGGTGTGTGAAGTCATAGAATGGAGGTGTGTGAAGTCATAGAATGGAGGTGTGTCAAGTCACAGAAGGGAGGTGTGTGAAGTCACAGAACGGAGATGTGTAAAGTCACAATGGAGGTGTGTGAAGTCACAGAATGGAGGTGTGTGAAGTCAAAGAATGGAGGTGTGTGAATTCATAGAATGGAGGTGTGTGAAATCACAGAATGGAGGTGTGAGAAGTCACAGAATGGAGTTGTGTAAAGTGACAGAATTGAAGTGTGTGAAGTCACAGAATGGAGGTGTTTGAAGTCATAGAATGGAGGAGTGTGAAGTCACAGAATGGAGGTGTATGAAGTCAGAATAGAGGTATGCGAAGTCGTAGAATGGAGATGTGTTAAGTCAGAATGGAGCTGTGGGAATTCATAGAATGGAGGTGTGTGAAGTCAGATTGGAGGTGTATGAACTCTTAGAATGGAGGTATGTGAAGCCACAATGGAGGTGTGTGAAGTCATATAATTGTGGTTTTTGAAATCACAGAATGGAGGTGTGTGGAGTCATAGAGTGGAGGTGTGTGAAGTAAGATTGGAGGTGTGTGAAGTAAATGAATGGAGGTGTGTGAACTCAGAAAGGAGGTATGTGAAGTCATAGAATGGATGTGTGTGAAGTCAAAGAATGGAGGTTTGGGAAATCATAGAATGGAGGTGTGTGAAGTCACAGAATTGAGGTGTGTGAAGTCTGAATGGAGGTGTGTGAATTCAGAATGGAGGTGTGTGAAGTCATAGAATGGAGGTGTGTGAAGTCACAATGCAGGTGTGTGAACTGATAGAACGTAGGTGTTTGAAGTCACAAGGTAAGTGTGTGAAGTCATAGAATGGAGGTGTGTGAAGTCAAAATGGAGGTGTGTGAAGTCAAAGAATGGACGTATGTGAAGTCACAATTGTGGTGTGTGAAGTCACAAATGCAGGTGTGTGAAGTCACAGAATGGAGGTGTGTGAAGTCAAAATGGAGGTGTGTGAGGTCAAAGAATGGATGTGTGTGAAGTCATAGAATGGAGGTGTATGAAGTCATGGAATGGAGGTTTGTAACGTCAAACATTGGAAGCGTGTGAAATTACAGAATGGAGGTGTGTGAAGTCATAGAATGGAGGTGTGTGAAGTCATAAAATGGAGGTGAGTCAAGTCACAGAAGGGAGGTGTGTGAAGTCACAGAAGGGCGATGTGTGAAGTCACAATGGAGGTGTGTGAAGTCATAGAATGGAGGTGTGTGAAGTCACAGAATGGAGGTGTATGAAGTCAGAATAGAGGTATGCGAAGTCATAGAATGGAGGTGTGTTAAGTCAGAATGGAGCTGTGGGAATTCATAGAATGGAGGTGTGTGAAGGCAGATTGGAGGTGTGTGAACTCTTAGAATGGAGGTATGTGAAGTCACAATGGAGGTGTGTGAAGTCATAGAATTGTGGTTTTTGAAATCACAGAATGGAGGTGTGTGGAGTCATAGAAGGGAGGTGTGTGAAGTCAGAATGGAGGTGTGTGAAGTCAATGAATGGAGGTGTGTGAACTCAGAAAGGAGGTATGTGAAGTCATAGAATGGAGGTGTGTGAAGATAAGGAATGCAGGTGTGGGAAATCATAGAATGGAGGTGTGTGAAGTGACAGAATTGAGGTGTGTGAAGTCAGAATGGAGGTGTGTGAATTCAGAATGGAGGTGTGTGAAGTCATAGAAGGGAGATGTGTGAAGTCATAGATTGGAGGTTGGTGAAGTCAGAATGGAGATGTGTGAAGTCAGAGAATGGAGGTGTGAAGTCATAGAATGGAGGTGTGTGAAGTCAGAATGCAGATGTGTGAAGTCATAGAATGGAGGTGTGTGAAGTCATAGAATGGAGGTGTGTCTAGTCACAGAACAGAAGTGTGTGAAGTCATAGAATGGAGGTGTGTGAAGTCATAGAATGGAGGTGTGTGAAGTCATAGAATGGAGGTGTGTGAAATCACAGGATGGAGGTGTGTGAAGACACAGAATGGAGGTGTGTAAAGTCACAGAGTGGAGGTGTTTGAAGTCACAGAATGGAGGTGTGTGAAGTCATAGAATGGAGGTGTGTGAAGTCATAGAATGGAGGTGTGTGAAATCACAGAATGGAAGTGTGTGTAGTCACAAATTGGAGGTGTGTAAAGTCACAGAATGGAGGTGTGTGAAGTCTCAGAATGGAGGTTTGTGAAGTCATAGAATGGAGATTTCTGCAGTAAGAATGAAGGTGTGTGAAGACATAGAATGGAGGTGTGTGTAGTCAAAATGGAGGTGTGTGAAGGCAAACAATGGAGGTGTGTGAAGTCACAGAATGGAGGTGTGTGAAGTAACAATGTAGGTTTCTGAAGTCATAGAATGGAGGTTTGTGAAGTCATAGAATGGAGGTGTGTGAAGTCACAGAATGGAGGCGTGTTATGTCATAGAATGGAGGTGTGTGAAGTCACAGAATGGAGGGGTGTGAAGTCAGAATAGAGGTTTGCGAAGTCATAGAATGGAGGTGTGTAAAGTCAGAATGGAGCTGTGTGAACTCATAGAATGGAGGTGTGTGAAGTCACAATGGAGATGTGCGAAGTCATAGAATCGTGGTTTTTGAAGTCACAGAATGGAGGTGTGTGAAGTCATAGAATGGAGGTGTGTGAAGTCAGATTGGAGGTATGTAAAGTCACAGAATGGAGGTGTGTCAACTCAGAAATGTGGTATGTGAATTCATAGAATGGAGGTGTGTGAAGTCACAGAATTGAGGTGTGTGAAGTCAGAATGGAGGTGTGTGAATTCAGAATGGAAGTGTGTGAAGTCAGAGAATGGAGATTTGTGAAGTCACAATGCAGTTGTGTGAACTGATAGAACGTACGTGTGTGAGGTCACAATGTAGGTGTGTGAAGTGATGGAATGGAGGTGTGTGAAGTCATAGATTGGAGGTGTGTGAAGTCACAAAATGGAGGTGTGAGAAGTCATATAATGGAGGATTGTGAAGTCACAGAATGGAGGTGTGTGAACTCAGAATGGAGGTGTGTGAAGTCACAGAACGGAGGTGTGTGAAATCATAGAATTTAGATGTGTGAAGTCACAGAATGGAGGTGTGTGAAATCGTAGAATGGAGGTATGTGAAGTCAGAGAATCAAGGTGTGTGAGGTCAATGAATGGAGGTGTGTGAAGTCACAGAATGGATGTGTGTGAACTCACAATGTAGGTGAGTGAAGTCACAGAATGGAGGTGTCTGAAGTCATAGAATAGAAGTGCGTGAAGTCATAGAATGTAGGTGTATGATGTCAGAATGGAGGTGTGTGAAGTCACAGAATGGAGGTGTGTGACGTCATAAATGTTGGTGTGTGAAGTCATAGAATAGAGATTTGAAGTCATAGAATGGAGGTGTGAAGTCATAGAATGGAGGTGTGTGAAGTCACAGAAGGCATGTGTGTGAAGTCACAGAATAGAGTTGTGTGAAGTCACAATGGAGGTGTGTGAATTCATAGAGTGGAGATGTGTGAAGTCATAGAATGGAGGTGTGTGAAGTCATAGAATGGAGGTGTGTGAAATCACAAAATTGAGGTGTGTGTAGTCACAGAGTGGAGGTGTGTAAAGTCACAGAGTGGAGGTGTGTGAAGTCACAGAATGGAGGTGTGTGAAGTCATAGAATGGAGGTGTGTGAAGTCAGAGAATGGAGGTGTGTGAAGTCAGATTGCAGGTTTGTGAAGTCATAGAATAGAGGTTTGTGAAGTCATAGATTAGAAGTGTGTGAAGTCATAGAATGGAGGTTGTGAAATCATATATTGAAAGTGTGTTCAAGTGATAGTATGGAGGTGTGTGAAGTCACAGAATGGAGGTGTGTGAATTCACAGAATGGAGTTGTATGAAGTCACAATGCAGGTGTGTGAAGTCATAGAATGGAGGTGTGTGAAATCAAAGAATGGAGGTTTGTGAAGTCATAGAATGGATTGTGTGTGAAATCACAGAATGGAAGTGTGTGAAGTCACAGAATGGAGGTGTGCAAAGTCACAGAGTGGAGGTGTGTGAAGTCACAGAATGGAGGTGTGTGAAGTCATAGAATGGAGGTGTGTGAAGTCACAGAATGCAGGTGTGAGAAGTCAGAATAGAGGTGTGCGAAGTCATAGAATGGAGGTGTGTGAAGTCAGAATGGAGCTGTGTGAAGTAATAGAATGGAAGTGTGTGAAGTCAGAATGGAGGTGTGTGAACTCATAGAATGGAGGTGTATGAAGTCACAATGGAGGCGTGTGAAGTCACAGAATGGATGTGTGTGAACTCAGAAAAGAGGTGTTGGAAGTCATAGAATGGAGGTCTGTGAAGTCATAGAATGGAGGTGTGTGAAATCATAGAATGGAGGTGTGTGAAGTCACAGAATTGAGGTGTGTGAAGTCAGAATGGAGGTGTGTGAACTCACAATGGAGGTGAGTGAACTCACAGAATGGAGGTGTGTGAAGTCACAATGCAGGTGTGTGAACTCATAGAACGGAGGTGTGTGAAGTCACAATGTAGGTTTCTGAAGTCATACAATGGAGGTGTGTGAAGTCATAGAATGGAGGTGTGTGAAGTCACAGAATGGAGGTGTGTGATGTCATAGAATGGAGGTGTGTGAAGTCACAGAATGAAGGATGCAAAGGCATAGAATGGAGGTGTGTGAAGTCATAGAATGGAGGTGTGTGAAGTCATAGAATGGGGGTGTGTGAAGTCACATAATGGATTTGTGTGAAGTCACACTATGGAGGGGTGTGAACTCAGATTTGAGGTGTGTGAGGTCACAGAATGGAGGTGTGTGAAGTCATATAACGAGGTGTGTGAAGTCACAGAATGGAATTGTGTGAACACACAGAATGGAGGTGTGTGAACTCAGAGTGGAGGTGTGTGAAGTCACAGAATGGAGGTGTGTGAAGTCAGAGAATGGAAGTGTGTGAAGTCATAGAATGGAGGTGTGTGAAGTCAGAATGGAGGTGTGTGAAGTCACAAATGGAGTTGTGTTAACTCAGAATGGAGGTGTGTGAAGTCACAGAATGGAGGTGTGTGAAGTCAAAATTGTGATGTGTGAAGTCACAAATGGGGGTGTGTGACGTCACAGAGTGGAGGTGTGTGAAATCAAAATGGAATTTTGTGAAGTCAAAGAAAGGAGTTGTGTGAAGTCATAGAATGGATGTGTATGAAGTCATGGAATGGAGGTTGGTGAAGTCAAACATTGGAAGTGTGTGAAGTTACAGAATTGAGGTGTGTGAAGTCAGAGAATGGAGGTGTGTGAAGTCACAGGATGGAGGTGTGTGAAGACAGAATGGAGGTGTGGGAACTCATTGAATGGATGTGTGTGAAGTCAAAATGGAGGGGTGTGAAGTCATAGAATGGTGGTTTTTGAAGTCACAGAATGGAGGTGTGTGAAGTCATAGAATGGATGTTTCTGAAGTAAGAATGAAGGTGTGTGAAGTCATTGAATTGAGGTGTGTGAAGTCAAAATTGAGGTGTGTGAACTCATAGAATGGAGGTATGTGAGCTCATAGGATGGAGGTGTGTGATGTCATGGAATGGAGGTGTGTGAAGTCAAAAAATGGAGTTGTGTGTAGTCAAACAATGGAGGTGTGTGAAGTCACAGAATGGAGGTCTGTGAATTCACAGAATGGAAGTGTGTGAAGTCAAAATGGAGGTGTGTGAAGTCAAAGAATGGAGGTGTGTGAAGTCAAAGAATGGAGGTGTGTGAAGTCAAAATTGTGGTGTGTGAAGTCACAAATGGAGGTGTGTGAAGTCACAGAATGGAGGTGTGTGATGTCAAAATGGAGGTGTGTGAAGTCAAAGAATGGAGGTGTGTGAAGTCATAGAATGGAGGTGTGTCAAGTCACAGAAGGGAGGTGTGTGAAGTCACAGAACGAAGATGTGTGAAGTCACAATGGAGGTGTGAGAGGTCATAGAATGGAGGTGTGTGAAGTCAAAGAATGGAGGTTTGTGAAGTCAAACATTGGAAGTGTGTGAAATTACAGAATGGAGGTGTGTGAAGTCATAGAATGGAGGTGTGTGAAGTCATAGAATGGAGGTGTGTCAAGTCACAGAAGGGAGGTGTGTGAAGTCACAGAACGGAGATGTGTAAAGTCACAATGGAGGTGTGTGAAGTCACAGAATGGAGGTGTGTGAAGTCAAAGAATGGAGGTGTGTGAATTCATAGAATGGAGGTGTGTGAAATCACAGAATGGAGGTGTGAGAAGTCACAGAATGGAGTTGTGTAAAGTGACAGAATTGAAGTGTGTGAAGTCACAGAATGGAGGTGTTTGAAGTCATAGAATGGAGGAGTGTGAAGTCACAGAATGGAGGTGTATGAAGTCAGAATAGAGGTATGCGAAGTCGTAGAATGGAGATGTGTTAAGTCAGAATGGAGCTGTGGGAATTCATAGAATGGAGGTGTGTGAAGTCAGATTGGAGGTGTATGAACTCTTAGAATGGAGGTATGTGAAGCCACAATGGAGGTGTGTGAAGTCATATAATTGTGGTTTTTGAAATCACAGAATGGAGGTGTGTGGAGTCATAGAGTGGAGGTGTGTGAAGTAAGATTGGAGGTGTGTGAAGTAAATGAATGGAGGTGTGTGAACTCAGAAAGGAGGTATGTGAAGTCATAGAATGGATGTGTGTGAAGTCAAAGAATGGAGGTTTGGGAAATCATAGAATGGAGGTGTGTGAAGTCACAGAATTGAGGTGTGTGAAGTCTGAATGGAGGTGTGTGAATTCAGAATGGAGGTGTGTGAAGTCATAGAATGGAGGTGTGTGAAGTCACAATGCAGGTGTGTGAACTGATAGAACGTAGGTGTTTGAAGTCACAAGGTAAGTGTGTGAAGTCATAGAATGGAGGTGTGTGAAGTCAAAATGGAGGTGTGTGAAGTCAAAGAATGGACGTATGTGAAGTCACAATTGTGGTGTGTGAAGTCACAAATGCAGGTGTGTGAAGTCACAGAATGGAGGTGTGTGAAGTCAAAATGGAGGTGTGTGAGGTCAAAGAATGGATGTGTGTGAAGTCATAGAATGGAGGTGTATGAAGTCATGGAATGGAGGTTTGTGACATCAAACATTGGAAGCGTGTGAAATTACAGAATGGAGGTGTGTGAAGTCATAGAATGGAGGTGTGTGAAGTCATAAAATGGAGGTGAGTCAAGTCACAGAAGGGAGGTGTGTGAAGTCACAGAAGGGCGATGTGTGAAGTCACAATGGAGGTGTGTGAAGTCATAGAATGGAGGTGTGTGAAGTCAAAGAATGGAGGTGTGTGAAGTCATAGAATGGAGGTGTGTGAAATCACAGAATGGAGGTGTGAGAAGTCACAGAATGGAGGTGTGTAAAGTGACAGAGTTGAGGTGTGTGAAGTCACAGAATGGAGGTGTTTGAAGTCATAGAATGGAGGTGTGTGAAGTCACAGAATGGAGGTGTATGAAGTCAGAATAGAGGTATGCGAAGTCATAGAATGGAGGTGTGTTAAGTCAGAATGGAGCTGTGGGAATTCATAGAATGGAGGTGTGTGAAGGCAGATTGGAGGTGTGTGAACTCTTAGAATGGAGGTATGTGAAGTCACAATGGAGGTGTGTGAAGTCATAGAATTGTGGTTTTTGAAATCACAGAATGGAGGTGTGTGGAGTCATAGAAGGGAGGTGTGTGAAGTCAGAATGGAGGTGTGTGAAGTCAATGAATGGAGGTGTGTGAACTCAGAAAGGAGGTATGTGAAGTCATAGAATGGAGGTGTGTGAAGACAAGGAATGCAGGTGTGGGAAATCATAGAATGGAGGTGTGTGAAGTGACAGAATTGAGGTGTGTGAAGTCAGAATGGAGGTGTGTGAATTCAAATGGAGGTGTGTGAAGTCATAGAAGGGAGATGTGTGAAGTCATAGATTGGAGGTTGGTGAAGTCAGAATGGAGATGTGTGAAGTCAGAGAATGGAGGTGTGAAGTCATAGAATGGAGGTGTGTGAAGTCAGAATGCAGATGTGTGAAGTCATAGAATGGAGGTGTGTGAAGTCATAGAATGGAGGTGTGTCTAGTCACAGAACAGAAGTGTGTGAAGTCATAGAATGGAGGTGTGTGAAGTCATAGAATGGAGGTGTGTGAAGTCATAGAATGGAGGTGTGTGAAGTCATAGAATGGAGGTGTGTGAAATCACAGGATGGAGGTGTGTGAAGACACAGAATGGAGGTGTGTAAAGTCACAGAGTGGAGGTGTGTGAAGTCACAGAATGGAGGTGTGTGAAGTCATAGAATGGAGGTGTGTGAAGTCATAGAATGGAGGTGTGTGAAATCACAGAATGGAAGTGTGTGTAGTCACAAATTGGAGGTGTGTAAAGTCACAGAATGGAGGTGTGTGAAGTCTCAGAATGGAGGTTTGTGAAGTCATAGAATGGAGATTTCTGCAGTAAGAATGAAGGTGTGTGAAGACATAGAATGGAGGTGTGTGTAGTCAAAATGGAGGTGTGTGAAGGCAAACAATGGAGGTGTGTGAAGTCACAGAATGGAGGTGTGTGAAGTAACAATGTAGGTTTCTGAAGTCATAGAATGGAGGTTTGTGAAGTCATAGAATGGAGGTGTGTGAAGTCACAGAATGGAGGCGTGTTATGTCATAGAATGGAGGTGTGTGAAGTCACAGAATGGAGGGGTGTGAAGTCAGAATAGAGGTTTGCGAAGTCATAGAATGGAGGTGTGTAAAGTCAGAATGGAGCTGTGTGAACTCATAGAATGGAGGTGTGTGAAGTCACAATGGAGATGTGCGAAGTCATAGAATCGTGGTTTTTGAAGTCACAGAATGGAGGTGTGTGAAGTCATAGAATGGAGGTGTGTGAAGTCAGATTGGAGGTATGTGAAGTCACAGAATGGAGGTGTGTCAACTCAGAAATATGGTATGTGAATTCATAGAATGGAGGTGTGTGAAGTCACAAAATTGAGGTGTGTGAAGTCAGAATGGAGGTGTGTGAATTCAGAATGGAAGTGTGTGAAGTCAGAGAATGGAGATTTGTGAAGTCACAATGCAGTTGTGTGAACTGATAGAACGTACGTGTGTGAGGTCACAATGTAGGTGTGTGAAGTGATGGAATGGAGGTGTGTGAAGTCATAGATTGGAGGTGTGTGAAGTCACAAAATGGAGGTGTGAGAAGTCATATAATGGAGGATTGTGAAGTCACAGAATGGAGGTGTGTGAACTCAGAATGGAGGTGTGTGAAGTCACAGAACGGAGGTGTGTGAAATCATAGAATTTAGATGTGTGAAGTCACAGAATGGAGGTGTGTGAAATCGTAGAATGGAGGTATGTGAAGTCAGAGAATCAAGGTGTGTGAGGTCAATGAATGGAGGTGTGTGAAGTCACAGAATGGATGTGTGTGAACTCACAATGTAGGTGAGTGAAGTCACAGAATGGAGGTGTCTGAAGTCATAGAATAGAAGTGCGTGAAGTCATAGAATGTAGGTGTATGATGTCAGAATGGAGGTGTGTGAAGTCACAGAATGGAGGTGTGTGACGTCATAAATGTTGGTGTGTGAAGTCATAGAATAGAGATTTGAAGTCATAGAATGGAGGTGTGAAGTCATAGAATGGAGGTGTGTGAAGTCACAGAAGGCATGTGTGTGAAGTCACAGAATAGAGTTGTGTGAAGTCACAATGGAGGTGTGTGAATTCATAGAGTGGAGATGTGTGAAGTCATAGAATGGAGGTGTGTGAAGTCATAGAATGGAGGTGTGTGAAATCACAAAATTGAGGTGTGTGTAGTCACAGAGTGGAGGTGTGTAAAGTCACAGAGTGGAGGTGTGTGAATTCATAGAATGGAGGTGTGTGAAGTTACAGAATGGAGGTGTGTGAAGTCATAGAATGGAGGTGTGTGAAGTCAGAGAATGGAGGTGTGTGAAGTCAGATTGCAGGTTTGTGAAGTCATAGAATAGAGGTTTGTGAAGTCATAGATTAGAAGTGTGTGAAGTCATAGAATGGAGGTTGTGAAATCATATATTGAAAGTGTGTTCAAGTGATAGTATGGAGGTGTGTGAAGTCACAGAATGGAGGTGTGTGAATTCACAGAATGGAGTTGTATGAAGTCACAATGCAGGTGTGTGAAGTCATAGAATGGAGGTGTGTGAAATCAAAGAATGGAGGTTTGTGAAGTCATAGAATGGATTGTGTGTGAAATCACAGAATGGAAGTGTGTGAAGTCACAGAATGGAGGTGTGCAAAGTCACAGAGTGGAGGTGTGTGAAGTCACAGAATGGAGGTGTGTGAAGTCATAGAATGGAGGTGTGTGAAGTCAGAATGGAGCTGTGTGAAGTCATAGAATGGAAGTGTGTGAAGTCAGAATGGAGGTGTGTGAACTCATAGAATGGAGGTGTATGAAGTCACAATGGAGGCGTGTGAAGTCACAGAATGGATGTGTGTGAACTCAGAAAAGAGGTGTTGGAAGTCATAGAATGGAGGTCTGTGAAGTCATAGAATGGAGGTGTGTGAAATCATAGAATGGAGGTGTGTGAAGTCACAGAATTGAGGTGTGTGAAGTCAGAATGGAGGTGTGTGAACTCACAATGGAGGTGAGTGAAGTCACAGAATGGAGGTGTGTGAAGTCACAATGCAGGTGTGTGAACTCATAGAACGGAGGTGTGTGAAGTCACAATGTAGGTTTCTGAAGTCATACAATGGAGGTGTGTGAAGTCATAGAATGGAGGTGTGTGAAGTCACAGAATGGAGGTGTGTGATGTCATAGAATGGAGGTGTGTGAAGTCACAGAATGAAGGATGCAAAGGCATAGAATGGAGGTGTGTGAAGTCATAGAATGGAGGTGTGTGAAGTCATAGAATGGGGGTGTGTGAAGTCACATAATGGATTTGTGTGAAGTCACACTATGGAGGGGTGTGAACTCAGATTTGAGGTGTGTGAGGTCACAGAATCGAGGTGTGTGAAGTCATATAACGAGGTGTGTGAAGTCACAGAATGGAATTGTGTGAACACACAGAATGGAGGTGTGTGAACTCAGAGTGGAGGTGTGTGAAGTCACAGAATGGAGGTGTGTGAAGTCATAGAATGGAAGTGTGTGAAGTCATAGAATGGAGGTGGGTGAAGTCAGAATGGAGGTGTGTGAAGTCACAAATGGAGTTGTGTTAACTCAGAATGGAGGTGTGTGAAGTCACAGAATGGAGGTGTGTGAAGTCAAAATTGTGATGTGTGAAGTCACAAATGGAGGTGTGTTAAGTCACAGAGTGGAGGTGTGTGAAATCAAAATGGAATTTTGTGAAGTCAAATAAAGGAGTTGTGTGAAGTCATAGAATGGATGTGTATGAAGTCATGGAATGGAGGTTGGTGAAGTCAAACATTGGAAGTGTGTGAAGTTACAGAATTGAGGTGTGTGAAGTCAGAGAAGGGAGGTGTGTGAAGTCACAGGATGGAGGTGTGTGAAGACAGAATGGAGGTGTGGGAACTCATTGAATGGATGTGTGTGAAGTCAAAATGGAGGGGTGTGAAGTCATAGAATGGTGGTTTTTGAAGTCACTGAATGGAGGTGTGTGAAGTCATAGAATGGATGTTTCTGAAGTAAGAATGAAGGTGTGTGAAGTCATTGAATTGAGGTGTGTGAAGTCAAAATTGAGGTGTGTGAACTCATAGAATGGAGGTATGTGAGCTCATAGGATGGAGGCGTGTGATGTCATGGAATGGAGGTGTGTGAAGTCAAAAAATGGAGTTGCGTGTAGTCAAACAATGGAGGTGTGTGAAGTCACAGAATGGAGGTCTGTGAATTCACAGAATGGAAGTGTGTGAAGTCAAAATGGAGGTGTGTGAAGTCAAAGAATGGAGGTGTGTGAAGTCAAAGAATGGAGGTGTGTGAAGTCAAAATTGTGGTGTGTGAAGTCACAAATGGAGGTGTGTGAAGTCACAGAATGGAGGTGTGTGATGTCAAAATGGAGGTGTGTGAAGTCAAAGAATGGAGGTGTGTGAAGTCATAGAATGGAGGTGTGTCAAGTCACAGAAGGGAGGTGTGTGAAGTCACAGAACGAAGATGTGTGAAGTCACAATGGAGGTGTGAGAGGTCATAGAATGGAGGTGTGTGAAGTCAAAGAATGGAGGTTTGTGAAGTCAAACATTGGAAGTGTGTGAAATTACAGAATGGAGGTGTGTGAAGTCATAGAATGGAGGTGTGTGAAGTCATAGAATGGAGGTGTGTCAAGTCACAGAAGGGAGGTGTGTGAAGTCACAGAACGGAGATGTGTAAAGTCACAATGGAGGTGTGTGAAGTCACAGAATGGAGGTGTGTGAAGTCAAAGAATGGAGGTGTGTGAATTCATAGAATGGAGGTGTGTGAAATCACAGAATGGAGGTGTGAGAAGTCACAGAATGGAGTTGTGTAAAGTGACAGAATTGAAGTGTGTGAAGTCACAGAATGGAGGTGTTTGAAGTCATAGAATGGAGGAGTGTGAAGTCACAGAATGGAGGTGTATGAAGTCAGAATAGAGGTATGCGAAGTCATAGAATGGAGGTGTGTTAAGTCAGAATGGAGCTGTGGGAATTCATAGAATGGAGGTGTGTGAAGGCAGATTGGAGGTGTGTGAACTCTTAGAATGGAGGTATGTGAAGCCACAATGGAGGTGTGTGAAGTCATATAATTGTGGTTTTTGAAATCACAGAATGGAGGTGTGTGGAGTCATAGAGTGGAGGTGTGTGAAGTAAGATTGGAGGTGTGTGAAGTAAATGAATGGAGGTGTGTGAACTCAGAAAGGAGGTATGTGAAGTCATAGAATGGATGTGTGTGAAGTCAAAGAATGGAGGTTTGGGAAATCATAGAATGGAGGTGTGTGAAGTCACAGAATTGAGGTGTGTGAAGTCTGAATGGAGGTGTGTGAATTCAGAATGGAGGTGTGTGAAGTCATAGAATGGAGGTGTGTGAAGTCACAATGCAGGTGTGTGAACTGATAGAACGTAGGTGTTTGAAGTCACAAGGTAAGTGTGTGAAGTCATAGAATGGAGGTGTGTGAAGTCAAAATGGAGGTGTGTGAAGTCAAAGAATGGACGTATGTGAAGTCACAATTGTGGTGTGTGAAGTCACAAATGCAGGTGTGTGAAGTCACAGAATGGAGGTGTGTGAAGTCAAAATGGAGGTGTGTGAGGTCAAAGAATGGATGTGTGTGAAGTCATAGAATGGAGGTGAAGAAGTCATGGAATGGAGGTTTGTGACGTCAAACATTGGAAGCGTGTGAAATTACAGAATGGAGGTGTGTGAAGTCATAGAATGGAGGTGTGTGAAGTCATAAAATGGAGGTGAGTCAAGTCACAGAAGGGAGGTGTGTGAAGTCACAGAAGGGCGATGTGTGAAGTCACAATGGAGGTGTGTGAAGTCATAGAATGGAGGTGTGTGAAGTCAAAGAATGGAGGTGTGTGAAGTCATAGAATGGAGGTGTGTGAAATCACAGAATGGAGGTGTGAGAAGTCACAGAATGGAGGTGTGTAAAGTGACAGAGTTGAGGTGTGTGAAGTCACAGAATGGAGGTGTTTGAAGTCATAGAATGGAGGTGTGTGAAGTCACAGAATGGAGGTGTATGAAGTCAGAATAGAGGTATGCGAAGTCATAGAATGGAGGTGTGTTAAGTCAGAATGGAGCTGTGGGAATTCATAGAATGGAGGTGTGTGAAGGCAGATTGGAGGTGTGTGAACTCTTAGAATGGAGGTATGTGAAGTCACAATGGAGGTGTGTGAAGTCATAGAATTGTGGTTTTTGAAATCACAGAATGGAGGTGTGTGGAGTCATAGAAGGGAGGTGTGTGAAGTCAGAATGGAGGTGTGTGAAGTCAATGAATGGAGGTGTGTGAACCCAGAAAGGAGGTATGTGAAGTCATAGAATGGAGGTGTGTGAAGACAAGGAATGGAGGTGTGGGAAATCATAGAATGGAGGTGTGTGAAGTGACAGAATTGAGGTGTGTGAAGTCAGAATGGAGGTGTGTGAATTCAGAATGGAGGTGTGTGAAGTCATAGAAGGGAGATGTGTGAAGTCATAGATTGGAGGTTGGTGAAGTCAGAATGGAGATGTGTGAAGTCAGAGAATGGAGGTGTGAAGTCATAGAATGGAGGTGTGTGAAGTCAGAATGCAGATGTGTGAAGTCATAGAATGGAGGTGTGTGAAGTCATAGAATGGAGGTGTGTCTAGTCACAGAACAGAAGTGTGTGAAGTCATAGAATGGAGGTGTGTGAAGTCATAGAATGGAGGTGTGTCTAGTCACAGAACAGAAGTGTGTGAAGTCATAGAATGGAGGTGTGTGAAGTCATAGAATGGAGGTGTGTGAAGTCATAGAATGGAGGTGTGTGAAGTCATAGAATGGAGGTGTGTGAAATCACAGGATGGAGGTGTGTGAAGACACAGAATGGAGGTGTGTAAAGTCACAGAGTGGAGGTGTGTGAAGTCACAGAATGGAGGTGTGTGAAGTCATAGAATGGAGGTGTGTGAAGTCATAGAATGGAGGTGTGTGAAATCACAGAATGGAAGTGTGTGTAGTCACAAATTGGAGGTGTGTAAAGTCACAGAATGGAGGTGTGTGAAGTCTCAGAATGGAGGTTTGTGAAGTCATAGAATGGAGATTTCTGCAGTAAGAATGAAGGTGTGTGAAGACATAGAATGGAGGTGTGTGTAGTCAAAATGGAGGTGTGTGAAGGCAAACAATGGAGGTGTGTGAAGTCACAGAATGGAGGTGTGTGAAGTAACAATGTAGGTTTCTGAAGTCATAGAATGGAGGTTTCTGAAGTCATAGAATGGAGGTGTGTGAAGTCACAGAATGGAGGCGTGTTATGTCATAGAATGGAGGTGTGTGAAGTCACAGAATGGAGGGGTGTGAAGTCAGAATAGAGGTTTGCGAAGTCATAGAATGGAGGTGTGTAAAGTCAGAATGGAGCTGTGTGAACTCATAGAATGGAGGTGTGTGAAGTCACAATGGAGATGTGCGAAGTCATAGAATCGTGGTTTTTGAAGTCACAGAATGGAGGTGTGTGAAGTCATAGAATGGAGGTGTGTGAAGTCAGATTGGAGGTATGTGAAGTCACAGAATGGAGGTGTGTCAACTCAGAAATGTGGTATGTGAATTCATAGAATGGAGGTGTGTGAAGTCACAGAATTGAGGTGTGTGAAGTCAGAATGGAGGTGTGTGAACTCACAATGGAGGTGAGTGAAGTCACAGAATGGAGGTGTCTGAAGTCATAGAATAGAAGTGCGTGAAGTCATAGAATGTAGGTGTATGATGTCAGAATGGAGGTGTGTGAAGTCACAGAATGGAGGTGTGTGACGTCATAAATGTTGGTGTGTGAAGTCATAGAATAGAGATTTGAAGTCATAGAATGGAGGTGTGAAGTCATAGAATGGAGGTGTGTGAAGTCACAGAAGGCATGTGTGTGAAGTCACAGAATAGAGTTGTGTGAAGTCACAATGGAGGTGTGTGAATTCATAGAGTGGAGATGTGTGAAGTCATAGAATGGAGGTGTGTGAAGTCATAGAATGGAGGTGTGTGAAATCACAAAATTGAGGTGTGTGTAGTCACAGAGTGGAGGTGTGTAAAGTCACAGAGTGGAGGTGTGTGAATTCATAGAATGGACGTGTGTGAAGTTACAGAATGGAGGTGTGTGAAGTCATAGAATGGAGGTGTGTGAAGTCAGAGAATGGAGGTGTGTGAAGTCAGATTGCAGGTTTGTGAAGTCATAGAATAGAGGTTTGTGAAGTCATAGATTAGAAGTGTGTGAAGTCATAGAATGGAGGTTGTGAAATCATAGATTGAAAGTGTGTTCAAGTGATAGTATGGAGGTGTGTGAAGTCACAGAATGGAGGTGTGTGAATTCACAGAATGGAGTTGTATGAAGTCACAATGCAGGTGTGTGAAGTCATGGAATGGAGGTGTGTGAAATCAAAGAATGGAGGTTTGTGAAGTCATAGAATGGATTGTGTGTGAAATCACAGAATGGAAGTGTGTGAAGTCACAGAATGGAGGTGTGCAAAGTCACAGAGTGGAGGTGTGTGAAGTCACAGAATGGAGGTGTGTGAAGTCATAGAATGGAGGTGTGTGAAGTCACAGAATGCAGGTGTGAGAAGTCAGAATAGAGGTGTGCGAAGTCATAGAATGGAGGTGTGTGAAGTCAGAATGGAGCTGTGTGAAGTCATAGAATGGAAGTGTGTGAAGTCAGAATGGAGGTGTGTGAACTCATAGAATGGAGGTGTATGAAGTCACAATGGAGGCGTGTGAAGTCACAGAATGGATGTGTGTGAACTCAGAAAAGAGGTGTTGGAAGTCATAGAATGGAGGTCTGTGAAGTCATAGAATGGAGGTGTGTGAAATCATAGAATGGAGGTGTGTGAAGTCACAGAATTGAGGTGTGTGAAGTCAGAATGGAGGTGTGTGAACTCACAATGGAGGTGAGTGAACTCACAGAATGGAGGTGTGTGAAGTCACAATGCAGGTGTGTGAACTCATAGAACGGAGGTGTGTGAAGTCACAATGTAGGTTTCTGAAGTCATACAATGGAGGTGTGTGAAGTCATAGAATGGAGGTGTGTGAAGTCACAGAATGGAGGTGTGTGATGTCATAGAATGGAGGTGTGTGAAGTCACAGAATGAAGGATGCAAAGGCATAGAATGGAGGTGTGTGAAGTCATAGAATGGAGGTGTGTGAAGTCATAGAATGGGGGTGTGTGAAGTCACATAATGGATTTGTGTGAAGTCACACTATGGAGGGGTGTGAACTCAGATTTGAGGTGTGTGAGGTCACAGAATGGAGGTGTGTGAAGTCATATAACGAGGTGTGTGAAGTCACAGAATGGAATTGTGTGAACACACAGAATGGAGGTGTGTGAACTCAGAGTGGAGGTGTGTGAAGTCACAGAATGGAGGTGTGTGAAGTCATAGAATGGAAGTGTGTGAAGTCATAGAATGGAGGTGTGTGAAGTCAGAATGGAGGTGTGTGAAGTCACAAATGGAGTTGTGTTAACTCAGAATGGAGGTGTGTGAAGTCACAGAATGGAGGTGTGTGAAGTCAAAATTGTGATGTGTGAAGTCACAAATGGAGGTGTGTGACGTCACAGAGTGGAGGTGTGTGAAATCAAAATGGAATTTTGTGAAGTCAAAGAAAGGAGTTGTGTGAAGTCATAGAATGGATGTGTATGAAGTCATGGAATGGAGGTTGGTGAAGTCAAACATTGGAAGTGTGTGAAGTTACAGAATTGAGGTGTGTGAAGTCAGAGAATGGAGGTGTGTGAAGTCACAGGATGGAGGTGTGTGAAGACAGAATGGAGGTGTGGGAACTCATTGAATGGATGTGTGTGAAGTCAAAATGGAGGGGTGTGAAGTCATAGAATGGTGGTTTTTGAAGTCACAGAATGGAGGTGTGTGAAGTCATAGAATGGATGTTTCTGAAGTAAGAATGAAGGTGTGTGAAGTCATTGAATTGAGGTGTGTGAAGTCAAAATTGAGGTGTGTGAACTCATAGAATGGAGGTATGTGAGCTCATAGGATGGAGGCGTGTGATGTCATGGAATGGAGGTGTGTGAAGTCAAAAAATGGAGTTGTGTGTAGTCAAACAATGGAGGTGTGTGAAGTCACAGAATGGAGGTCTGTGAATTCACAGAATGGAAGTGTGTGAAGTCAAAATGGAGGTGTGTGAAGTCAAAGAATGGAGGTGTGTGAAGTCAAAGAATGGAGGTGTGTGAAGTCAAAATTGTGGTGTGTGAAGTCACAAATGGAGGTGTGTGAAGTCACAGAATGGAGGTGTGTGATGTCAAAATGGAGGTGTGTGAAGTCAAAGAATGGAGGTGTGTGAAGTCATAGAATGGAGGTGTGTCAAGTCACAGAAGGGAGGTGTGTGAAGTCACAGAACGAAGATGTGTGAAGTCACAATGGAGGTGTGAGAGGTCATAGAATGGAGGTGTGTGAAGTCAAAGAATGGAGGTTTGTGAAGTCAAACATTGGAAGTGTGTGAAATTACAGAATGGAGGTGTGTGAAGTCATAGAATGGAGGTGTGTGAAGTCATAGAATGGAGGTGTGTCAAGTCACAGAAGGGAGGTGTGTGAAGTCACAGAACGGAGATGTGTAAAGTCACAATGGAGGTGTGTGAAGTCGCAGAATGGAGGTGTGTGAAGTCAAAGAATGGAGGTGTGTGAATTCATAGAATGGAGGTGTGTGAAATCACAGAATGGAGGTGTGAGAAGTCACAGAATGGAGTTGTGTAAAGTGACAGAATTGAAGTGTGTGAAGTCACAGAATGGAGGTGTTTGAAGTCATAGAATGGAGGTGTGTGAAGTCACAGAATGGAGGTGTATGAAGTCAGAATAGAGGTATGCGAAGTCGTAGAATGGAGATGTGTTAAGTCAGAATGGAGCTGTGGGAATTCATAGAATGGAGGTGTGTGAAGTCAGATTGGAGGTGTATGAACTCTTAGAATGGAGGTATGTGAAGCCACAATGGAGGTGTGTGAAGTCACATAATTGTGGTTTTTGAAATCACAGAATGGAGGTGTGTGGAGTCATAGAGTGGAGGTGTGTGAAGTAAGATTGGAGGTGTGTGAAGTAAATGAATGGAGGTGTGTGAACTCAGAAAGGAGGTATGTGAAGTCATAGAATGGATGTGTGTGAAGTCAAAGAATGGAGGTTTGGGAAATCATAGAATGGAGGTGTGTGAAGTCACAGAATTGAGGTGTGTGAAGTCTGAATGGAGGTGTGTGAATTCAGAATGGAGGTGTGTGAAGTCATAGAATGGAGGTGTGTGAAGTCACAATGCAGGTGTGTGAACTGATAGAACGTAGGTGTTTGAAGTCACAAGGTAAGTGTGTGAAGTCATAGAATGGAGGTGTGTGAAGTCATAGAATGGAGGTGTGTGAAGTCACAGAATGGAGGTGTGTGAAGTCAAAATGGAGGTGTGTGAAGTCAAAGAATGGACGTATGTGAAGTCACAACTGTGGTGTGTGAAGTCACAAATGCAGGTGTGTGAAGTCACAGAATGGAGGTGTGTGAAGTCAAAATGGAGGTGTGTGAGGTCAAAGAATGGATGTGTGTGAAGTCATAGAATTGAGGTGTATGAAGTCATGGAATGGAGGTTTGTGACGTCAAACATTGGAAGCGTGTGAAATTACAGAATGGAGGTATGTGAAGTCATAGAATGGAGGTGTGTGAAGTCATAAAATGGAGGTGAGTCAAGTCACAGGAGGGAGGTGTGTGAAGTCACAGAAGGGCGATGTGTGAAGTCACAATGGAGGTGTGTGAAGTCATAGAATGGAGGTGTGTGAAGTCAAAGAATGGAGGTGTGTGAAGTCATAGAATGGAGGTGTGTGAAATCACAGAATGGAGGTGTGAGAAGTCACAGAATGGAGGTGTGTAAAGTGACAGAGTTGAGGTGTGTGAAGTCACAGAATGGAGGTATGCGAAGTCATAGAATGGAGGTGTGTTAAGTCAGAATGGAGCTGTGGGAATTCATAGAATGGAGGTGTGTGAAGGCAGATTGGAGGTGTGTGAACTCTTAGAATGGAGGTATGTGAAGTCACAATGGAGGTGTGTGAAGTCATAGAATTGTGGTTTTTGAAATCACAGAATGGAGGTGTGTGGAGTCATAGAAGGGAGGTGTGTGAAGTCAGAATGGAGGTGTGTGAAGTCAATGAATGGAGGTGTGTGAACTCAGAAAGGAGGTATGTGAAGTCATAGAATGGAGGTGTGTGAAGACAAAGAATGGAGGTGTGGGAAATTATAGAATGGAGGTGTGTGAAGTGACAGAATTGAGGTGTGTGAAGTCAGAATGGAGGTGTGTGAATTCAGAATGGAGGTGTGTGAAGTCATAGAAGGGAGATGTGTGAAGTCATAGATTGGAGGTTGGTGAAGTCAGAATGGAGATGTGTGAAGTCAGAGAATGGAGGTGTGAAGTCATAGAATGGAGGTGTGTGAAGTCAGAATGCAGATGTGTGAAGTCATAGAATGGAGGTGTGTGAAGTCATAGAATGGAGGTGTGTCTAGTCACAGAACAGAAGTGTGTGAAGTCATAGAATGGAGGTGTGTGAAGTCATAGAATGGAGGTGTGTGAAGTCATAGAATGGAGGTGTGTGAAGTCATAGAATGGAGGTGTGTGAAATCACAGGATGGAGGTGTGTGAAGACACAGAATGGAGGTGTGTAAAGTCACAGAGTGGAGGTGTGTGAAGTCACAGAATGGAGGTGTGTGAAGTCATAGAATGGAGGTGTGTGAAGTCATAGAATGGAGGTGTGTGAAATCACAGAATGGAAGTGTGTGTAGTCACAAATTGGAGGTGTGTAAAGTCACAGAATGGAGGTGTGTGAAGTCTCAGAATGGAGGTTTGTGAAGTCATAGAATGGAGGTGTTTGAAGTCATAGAATATTGGTTTTTGAAGTCAGAGAATGGAGGTGTGTGAAGTCATAGAATGGAGGTGTGTGCGGTCAGATTGGAGGTGTGTGAAGTCACAGAATGGAATTGTGTCAACTCAGAAAGGAGGTGTGTGAAGTCATAGAATGGAGGTGTTTGAAGTCGTAGAATGGAGGTGTGTGAAATCATAGAAGGGAGGTGTGTGAAGTCACAGAAATGAGGTGTTTGAAGTCAAAATGGAAGTATGTGAAGTCAGAATGGAGGTGTGTGAAGTCATAGAATGGACGTGTGTGAAGTCACAGATGTAGGTGTGTGAAGTCATAGAATGGAGGTGTGTGAAGTCACAGAATGGAGGTGTGTGAACCCAGAATGGAGGTGTGTGAATTCACAGAAGGGAAGTTTGTGAAGTCATAGAATGGATTGTGAGTGAAATCACAGAATGGACGTGTGTGAAGTCACAGAATGGAGGTGTGTAAAGTCACATAGTGGAGGTGTGTGAAGTCACAGAATGGAGGTTTGTGAAGTTATAGAATGGAGGTGTGTGAAGTCACAGAATGCAGGTGTGTGAAGTCAGAACAGAGGTGTGCGAAGTCATAGAATGCAGGAGTGTGAAGTGAGAATGAAGCTGTGTGAAGTCATAGAATGGAAGTGTGTGAAGTCAGAATGGAGGTGTGTGAACTCATAGAATGGAGGTGTATGAAGTCACAATGGAGGTGTGTGAAGTTACAGAATGGATGTGTGTGACCTCAGAAAGAGTTGTGTAAAGTCATAGAATGGAGGTTTGTGAAGTCATAGAATGGAGGTGTGTGAAATCATAGAATGGAGGTGTGTGAAGTCACAGAATTGAGGTGTGTGAAGTCAGAATGGAGGTGTGTGAAGTCAGAATGGAGTGGTGTGAAGTCAGATAATGGAGGTGTGTGAAGCCACAATGCAGGTGTGTGAACTCATAGAATGGAGGTGTGTGAAGTAACAATGTAGGTTTCTGAAGTCATAGAATGGAGGTGTGTGAAGTCATAGAATGGAGGTGTGTGAAGTCACAGAATGCAGGTGTGTGATGTCATAGAATGGAGGTGTGTGAAGTCACAGAATGGAGGTGTGTGAAGGTATAGAATGGAGGTGTGTGAAGTCATAGAATGGAGGTGTGTGAAATCACAGAATAGAGGTGTGTGAAGTCACAGTATGGAGGTGTGTGAACTCAGATTTGAGGTGTGTGAAGTCACAGAATGGAGGTGTGTGAAGTCATAGAAGTAGGTGTGTGAAGTTAAAGAATGGAGGTGTGTGAAGACACAGAATGGAGGTGTGTGAACTCAGTGAGGAGGTGTGTGAAGTCACAGAATTGAGGTGTGTGAAGACATAGAATGGAAGTGTGTGAAGTCATAGAATGGAGGTGTGTGAAGTCAGAATAGAGGTGTGTAAAGTCACAGAATGGAGGTTTGTGAACCCAGAATGGAGGTGTGTGAAGTCACAGAATGGAGGTTTGTGAAGTCATAGAATGGAGGTGTGTGAAGTCATAGAATGGATGTTGCTGAAGTAAGAAAGAAGGTGTGTGAAGTCATAGAATAGAGGTGTCTGAAGTCAGAATGGATGTTGCTGAAGTAAGAATGAAGGTGTGTGAACTCATAGAATGGAGGTGTGTGAACTCATAGAATGGAGGTGTGTGAACTCATAGAATGGAGGTGTGTGAATTCATGGAACGGAGGTGTGTGAAGTCAAAAAATTGAGGTTTATGATGTCAAACAATGGAAGTGTGTGAAGTCATAGAATGGAGGTGTGTGAAGTCTTAGAATGGAGGTGTGTGAAGTCATAGAATGGAGATGTGTGAACTCACAGAAGGGAGGTGTGTGAAGTCACAGAATGGAGGTGTGTAAAGTCACAGAATGGAGGGGTGTGAAGTCAGAATAGAGGTGTACGAAGTCATAGAAGGGAGGTGTGTGAAGTCACAATGGAGCTGTGTGAACTCATAGAATGGAGGTGTGTGAAGTCACAATGGAGATGTGTGAAGTCATAGAATGGTGGTTTTTGAATTCACAGAATGGAGGTGTGTGAAGTCATAGAATGGAGGTGTGTGAAGTCAGATTGGAGGTATGTGAAGTCACAGAATGGAGGTGTGTCAACTCAGAAATGAGGTGTGTGAATTCATAGAATGGAGGTGTGTGAAGTCACAGAATTGAGGTGTGTGAAGTCAGAATGGAGATGTGTGAATTCAGAATGGAGGTGTGTGAAGTCAGAGAATGGAGTTGTGTGAAGTCACAATGCAGGTGTGTGAAGTCATAGAATGGAGGTGTGGGAAGTCATAGAATGGAGGTGTGTGAAGACACAAAATGGAGGTGTGTGAAGTCATATATTGGAGGTGTGTGAAGTCACAGAATGGAGGTGTGTGTGAAGTCACAATGTAGGTGTGTGAAGTCATAGAATGGAGGTGTGTGAAGTCATAGAATGGAGGTGTGCAAAGTCACAAAATGGAGGTGTGTGAAGGCATATATTGGAGGTTTGTGAAGTCACAGAATGGAGGTGTGTGAACTCAGAATGGAGGTTTGTGAAGTCACAGAATGGACGTGTGTGAAATCATAGAATGGAGATGTGTGAAGTCACAGAATGGAGGTGTGTGAAATCGTAGAATGGAGGTGTGTGAAGTCAGAGAATCAAGGTGAGTGAAGTCACAGAATGGAGGTGTGTGAAGTCACAATGCAGGTGTGTGAACTCATAGAACGGAGGTGTGTGAAGTCACAATGTAGGTTTCTGAAGTCATACAATGGAGGTGTGTGAAGTCATAGAATGGAGGTGTGTGAAGTCACAGAATGGAGGTGTGTGATGTCATAGAATGGAGGTGTGTGAAGTCACAGAATGAAGGATGCAAAGGCATAGAATGGAGGTGTGTGAAGTCATAGAATGGAGGTGTGTGAAGTCATAGAATGGGTGTGTGTGAAGTCACATAATGGATTTGTGTGAAGTCACACTATGGAGGGGTGTGAACTCAGATTTGAGGTGTGTGAGGTCACAGAATGGAGGTGTGTGAAGTCATATAACGAGGTGTGTGAAGTCACAGAATGGAATTGTGTGAACACACAGAATGGAGGTGTGTGAACTCAGAGTGGAGGTGTGTGAAGTCACAGAATGGAGTTGTGTGAAGTCATAGAATGGAAGTGTGTGAAGTCATAGAATGGAGGTGTGTGAAGTCACAGAATGGAGGTGTGTGAAGTCAAAATTGTGATGTGTGAAGTCACAAATGGAGGTGTGTGACGTCACAGAGTGGAGGTGTGTGAAATCAAAATGGAATTTTGTGAAGTCAAAGAAAGGAGTTGTGTGAAGTCATAGAATGGATGTGTATGAAGTCATGGAATGGAGGTTGGTGAAGTCAAACATTGGAAGTGTGTGAAGTTACAGAATTGAGGTGTGTGAAGTCAGAGAATGGAGGTGTGTGAAGTCACAGGATGGAGGTGTGTGAAGACAGAATGGAGGTGTGGGAACTCATTGAATGGATGTGTGTGAAGTCAAAATGGAGGGGTGTGAAGTCATAGAATGGTGGTTTTTGAAGTCACAGAATGGAGGTGTGTGAAGTCATAGAATGGATGTTTCTGAAGTAAGAATGAAGGTGTGTGAAGTCATTGAATTGAGGTGTGTGAAGTCAAAATTGAGGTGTGTGAACTCATAGAATGGAGGTATGTGAGCTCATAGTATGGAGGTGTGTGATGTCATGGAATGGAGGTGTGTGAAGTCAAAAAATGGAGTTGTGTGTAGTCAAACAATGGAGGTGTGTGAAGTCACAGAATGGAGGTCTGTGAATTCACAGAATGGAAGTGTGTGAAGTCAAAATGGAGGTGTGTGAAGTCAAAGAATGGAGGTGTGTGAAGTCAAAGAATGGAGGTGTGTGAAGTCAAAATTGTGGTGTGTGAAGTCACAAATGGAGGTGTGTGAAGTCACAGAATGGAGGTGTGTGATGTCAAAATGGAGGTGTGTGAAGTCAAAGAATGGAGGTGTGTGAAGTCATAGAATGGAGGTGTGTCAAGTCACAGAAGGGAGGTGTGTGAAGTCACAGAACGAAGATGTGTGAAGTCACAATGGAGGTGTGAGAGGTCATAGAATGGAGGTGTGTGAAGTCAAAGAATGGAGGTTTGTGAAGTCAAACATTGGAAGTGTGTGAAATTACAGAATGGAGGTGTGTGAAGTCATAGAATGGAGGTGTGTGAAGTCATAGAATGGAGGTGTGTCAAGTCACAGAAGGGAGGTGTGTGAAGTCACAGAACGGAGATGTGTAAAGTCACAATGGAGGTGTGTGAAGTCACAGAATGGAGGTGTGTGAAGTCAAAGAATGGAGGTGTGTGAATTCATAGAATGGAGGTGTGTGAAATCACAGAATGGAGGTGTGAGAAGTCACAGAATGGAGTTGTGTAAAGTGACAGAATTGAAGTGTGTGAAGTCACAGAATGGAGGTGTTTGAAGTCATAGAATGGAGGTGTGTGAAGTCACAGAATGGAGGTGTATGAAGTCAGAATAGAGGTATGCGAAGTCGTAGAATGGAGATGTGTTATGTCAGAATGGAGCTGTGGGAATTCATAGAATGGAGGTGTGTGAAGTCAGATTGGAGGTGTATGAACTCTTAGAATGGAGGTATGTGAAGCCACAATGGAGGTGTGTGAAGTCACATAATTGTGGTTTTTGAAATCACAGAATGGAGGTGTGTGGAGTCATAGAGTGGAGGTGTGTGAAGTAAGATTGGAGGTGTGTGAAGTAAATGAATGGAGGTGTGTGAACTCAGAAAGGAGGTATGTGAAGTCATAGAATGGATGTGTGTGAAGTCAAAGAATGGAGGTTTGGGAAATCATAGAATGGAGGTGTGTGAAGTCACAGAATTGAGGTGTGTGAAGTCTGAATGGAGGTGTGTGAATTCAGAATGGAGGTGTGTGAAGTCATAGAATGGAGGTGTGTGAAGTCACAATGCAGGTGTGTGAACTGATAGAACGTAGGTGTTTGAAGTCACAAGGTAAGTGTGTGAAGTCATAGAATGGAGGTGTGTGAAGTCATAGAATGGAGGTGTGTGAAGTCATAGAATGGAGGTGTGTGAAGTCAAAATGGAGGTGTGTGAAGTCAAAGAATGGACGTATGTGAAGTCACAATTGTGGTGTGTGAAGTCACAAATGCAGGTGTGTGAAGTCACAGAATGGAGGTGTGTGAAGTCAAAATGGAGGTGTGTGAGGTCAAAGAATGGATGTGTGTGAAGTCATAGAATGGAGGTGTATGAAGTCATGGAATGGAGGTTTGTGACGTCAAACATTGGAAGCGTGTGAAATTACAGAATGGAGGTATGTGAAGTCATAGAATGGAGGTGTGTGAAGTCATAAAATGGAGGTGAGTCAAGTCACAGGAGGGAGGTGTGTGAAGTCACAGAAGGGCGATGTGTGAAGTCACAATGGAGGTGTGTGAAGTCATAGAATGGAGGTGTGTGAAGTCAAAGAATGGAGGTGTGTGAAGTCATAGAATGGAGGTGTGTGAAATCACAGAATGGAGGTGTGAGAAGTCACAGAATGGGGGTGTGTAAAGTGACAGAGTTGAGGTGTGTGAAGTCACAGAATGGAGGTGTTTGAAGTCATAGAATGGAGGTGTGTGAAGTCACAGAATGGAGGTGTATGAAGTCAGAATAGAGGTATGCGAAGTCATAGAATGGAGGTGTGTTAAGTCAGAATGGAGCTGTGGGAATTCATAGAATGGAGGTGTGTGAAGGCAGATTGGAGGTGTGTGAACTCTTAGAATGGAGGTATGTGAAGTCACAATGGAGGTGTGTGAAGTCATAGAATTGTGGTTTTTGAAATCACAGAATGGAGGTGTGTGGAGTCATAGAAGGGAGGTGTGTGAAGTCAGAATGGAGGTGTGTGAAGTCAATGAATGGAGGTGTGTGAACTCAGAAAGGAGGTATGTGAAGTCATAGAATGGAGGTGTGTGAAGACAAGGAATGGAGGTGTGGGAAATCATAGAATGGAGGTGTGTGAAGTGACAGAATTGAGGTGTGTGAAGCCAGAATGGAGGTGTGTGAATTCAGAATGGAGGTGTGTGAAGTCATAGAAGGGAGATGTGTGAAGTCATAGATTGGAGGTTGGTGAAGTCAGAATGGAGATGTGTGAAGTCAGAGAATGGAGGTGTGAAGTCATAGAATGGAGGTGTGTGAAGTCAGAATGCAGATGTGTGAAGTCATAGAATGGAGGTGTGTGAAGTCATAGAATGGAGGTGTGTCTAGTCACAGAACAGAAGTGTGTGAAGTCATAGAATGGAGGTGTGTGAAATCACAGAATGGAAGTGTGTGTAGTCACAAATTGGAGGTGTGTAAAGTCACAGAATGGAGGTGTGTGAAGTCTCAGAACGGAGGTTTGTGAAGTCATAGAATGGAGGTGTTTGAAGTCATAGAATACTGGTTTTTGAAGTCAGAGAATGGAGGTGTGTGAAGTCATAGAATGGAGGTGTGTGCGGTCAGATTGGAGGTGTGTGAAGTCACAGAATGGAATTGTGTCAACTCAGAAAGGAGGTGTGTGAAGTCATAGAATGGAGGTGTTTGAAGTCGTAGAATGGAGGTGTGTGAAATCATAGAAGGGAGGTGTGTGAAGTCACAGAAATGAGGTGTTTGAAGTCAAAATGGAAGTATGTGAAGTCAGAATGGAGGTGTGTGAAGTCATAGAATGGACGTGTGTGAAGTCACAGATGTAGGTGTGTGAAGTCATAGAATGGAGGTGTGTGAAGTCACAGAATGGAGGTGTGTGAACCCAGAATGGAGGTGTGTGAATTCACAGAAGGGAAGTTTGTGAAGTCATAGAATGGATTGTGAGTGAAATCACAGAATGGACGTGTGTGAAGTCACAGAATGGAGGTGTGTAAAGTCACATAGTGGAGGTGTGTGAAGTCACAGAATGGAGGTTTGTGAAGTTATAGAATGGAGGTGTGTGAAGTCACAGAATGCAGGTGTGTGAAGTCAGAACAGAGGTGTGCGAAGTCATAGAATGCAGGAGTGTGAAGTGAGAATGAAGCTGTGTGAAGTCATAGAATGGAAGTGTGTGAAGTCAGAATGGGGGTGTGTGAACTCATAGAATGGAGGTGTATGAAGTCACAATGGAGGTGTGTGAAGTTACAGAATGGATGTGTGTGACCTCAGAAAGGAGTTGTGTAAAGTCATAGAATGGAGGTTTGCGAAGTCATAGAATGGAGGTGTGTGAAATCATAGAATGGAGGTGTGTGAAGTCACAGAATTGAGGTGTGTGAAGTCAGAATGGAGGTGTGTGAAGTCAGAATGGAGTGGTGTGAAGTCAGATAATGGAGGTGTGTGAAGCCACAATGCAGGTGTGTGAACTCATAGAATGGAGGTGTGTGAAGTAACAATGTAGGTTTCTGAAGTCATAGAATGGAGGTGTGTGAAGTCATAGAATGGAGGTGTGTGAAGTCACAGAATGCAGGTGTGTGATGTCATAGAATGGAGGTGTGTGAAGTCACAGAATGGAGGTGTGTGAAGGTATAGAATGGAGGTGTGTGAAGTCATAGAATGGAGGTGTGTGAAATCACAGAATAGAGGTGTGTGAAGTCACAGTATGGAGGTGTGTGAACTCAGATTTGAGGTGTGTGAAGTCACAGAATGGAGGTGTGTGAAGTCATAGAAGTAGGTGTGTGAAGTTAAAGAATGGAGGTGTGTGAAGACACAGAATGGAGGTGTGTGAACTCAGTGAGGAGGTGTGTGAAGTCACAGAATTGAGGTGTGTGAAGACATAGAATGGAAGTGTGTGAAGTCATAGAATGGAGGTGTGTGAAGTCAGAATAGAGGTGTGTAAAGTCACAGAATGGAGGTTTGTGAACCCAGAATGGAGGTGTGTGAAGTCACAGAATGGAGGTTTGTGAAGTCATAGAATGGAGGTGTGTGAAGTCATAGAATGGATGTTGCTGAAGTAAGAAAGAAGGTGTGTGAAGTCATAGAATAGAGGTGTCTGAAGTCAGAATGGATGTTGCTGAAGTAAGAATGAAGGTGTGTGAACTCATAGAATGGAGGTGTGTGAACTCATAGAATGGAGGTGTGTGAACTCATAGAATGGAGGTGTGTGAATTCATGGAACGGAGGTGTGTGAAGTCAAAAAATTGAGGTTTATGATGTCAAACAATGGAAGTGTGTGAAGTCATAGAATGGAGGTGTGTGAAGTCTTAGAATGGAGGTGTGTGAAGTCATAGAATGGAGATGTGTGAACTCACAGAAGGGAGGTGTGTGAAGTCACAGAATGGAGGTGTGTAAAGTCACAGAATGGAGGGGTGTGAAGTCAGAATAGAGGTGTACGAAGTCATAGAAGGGAGGTGTGTGAAGTCACAATGGAGCTGTGTGAACTCATAGAATGGAGGTGTGTGAAGTCACAATGGAGATGTGTGAAGTCATAGAATGGTGGTTTTTGAATTCACAGAATGGAGGTGTGTGAAGTCATAGAATGGAGGTGTGTGAAGTCAGATTGGAGGTATGTGAAGTCACAGAATGGAGGTGTGTCAACTCAGAAATGAGGTGTGTGAATTCATAGAATGGAGGTGTGTGAAGTCACAGAATTGAGGTGTGTGAAGTCAGAATGGAGATGTGTGAATTCAGAATGGAGGTGTGTGAAGTCAGAGAATGGAGTTGTGTGAAGTCACAATGCAGGTGTGTGAAGTCATAGAATGGAGGTGTGGGAAGTCATAGAATGGAGGTGTGTGAAGACACAAAATGGAGGTGTGTGAAGTCATATATTGGAGGTGTGTGAAGTCACAGAATGGAGGTGTGTGTGAAGTCACAATGTAGGTGTGTGAAGTCATAGAATGGAGGTGTGTGAAGTCATAGAATGGAGGTGTGCAAAGTCACAAAATGGAGGTGTGTGAAGGCATATATTGGAGGTTTGTGAAGTCACAGAATGGAGGTGTGTGAACTGAGAATGGAGGTTTGTGAAGTCACAGAATGGACGTGTGTGAAATCATAGAATGGAGATGTGTGAAGTCACAGAATGGAGGTGTGTGAAATCGTAGAATGGAGGTGTGTGAAGTCAGAGAATCAAGGTGAGTGAAGTCACAGAATGGAGGTGTGTGAAGTCACAATGCAGGTGTGTGAACTCATAGAACGGAGGTGTGTGAAGTCACAATGTAGGTTTCTGAAGTCATACAATGGAGGTGTGTGAAGTCATAGAATGGAGGTGTGTGAAGTCACAGAATGGAGGTGTGTGATGTCATAGAATGGAGGTGTGTGAAGTCACAGAATGAAGGATGCAAAGGCATAGAATGGAGGTGTGTGAAGTCATAGAATGGAGGTGTGTGAAGTCATAGAATGGGTGTGTGTGAAGTCACATAATGGATTTGTGTGAAGTCACACTATGGAGGGGTGTGAACTCAGATTTGAGGTGTGTGAGGTCACAGAATGGAGGTGTGTGAAGTCATATAACGAGGTGTGTGAAGTCACAGAATGGAATTGTGTGAACACACAGAATGGAGGTGTGTGAACTCAGAGTGGAGGTGTGTGAAGTCACAGAATGGAGTTGTGTGAAGTCATAGAATGGAAGTGTGTGAAGTCATAGAATGGAGGTGTGTGAAGTCACAGAATGGAGGTGTGTGAAGTCAAAATTGTGATGTGTGAAGTCACAAATGGAGGTGTGTGACGTCACAGAGTGGAGGTGTGTGAAATCAAAATGGAATTTTGTGAAGTCAAAGAAAGGAGTTGTGTGAAGTCATAGAATGGATGTGTATGAAGTCATGGAATGGAGGTTGGTGAAGTCAAACATTGGAAGTGTGTGAAGTTACAGAATTGAGGTGTGTGAAGTCAGAGAATGGAGGTGTGTGAAGTCACAGGATGGAGGTGTGTGAAGACAGAATGGAGGTGTGGGAACTCATTGAATGGATGTGTGTGAAGTCAAAATGGAGAGGTGTGAAGTCATAGAATGGTGGTTTTTGAAGTCACAGAATGGAGGTGTGTGAAGTCATAGAATGGATGTTTCTGAAGTAAGAATGAAGGTGTGTGAAGTCATTGAATTGAGGTGTGTGAAGTCAAAATTGAGGTGTGTGAACTCATAGAATGGAGGTATGTGAGCTCATAGGATGGAGGTGTGTGATGTCATGGAATGGAGGTGTGTGAAGTCAAAAAATGGAGTTGTGTGTAGTCAAACAATGGAGGTGTGTGAAGTCACAGAATGGAGGTCTGTGAATTCACAGAATGGAAGTGTGTGAAGTCAAAATGGAGGTGTGTGAAGTCAAAGAATGGAGGTGTGTGAAGTCAAAGAATGGAGGTGTGTGAAGTCAAAATTGTGGTGTGTGAAGTCACAAATGGAGGTGTGTGAAGTCACAGAATGGAGGTGTGTGATGTCAAAATGGAGGTGTGTGAAGTCAAAGAATGGAGGTGTGTGAAGTCATAGAATGGAGGTGTGTCAAGTCACAGAAGGGAGGTGTGTGAAGTCACAGAACGAAGATGTGTGAAGTCACAATGGAGGTGTGAGAGGTCATAGAATGGAGGTGTGTGAAGTCAAAGAATGGAGGTTTGTGAAGTCAAACATTGGAAGTGTGTGAAATTACAGAATGGAGGTGTGTGAAGTCATAGAATGGAGGTGTGTGAAGTCATAGAATGGAGGTGTGTCAAGTCACAGAAGGGAGGTGTGTGAAGTCACAGAACGGAGATGTGTAAAGTCACAATGGAGGTGTGTGAAGTCACAGAATGGAGGTGTGTGAAGTCAAAGAATGGAGGTGTGTGAATTCATAGAATGGAGGTGTGTGAAATCACAGAATGGAGGTGTGAGAAGTCACAGAATGGAGTTGTGTAAAGTGACAGAATTGAAGTGTGTGAAGTCACAGAATGGAGGTGTTTGAAGTCATAGAATGGAGGTGTGTGAAGTCACAGAATGGAGGTGTATGAAGTCAGAATAGAGGTATGCGAAGTCGTAGAATGGAGATGTGTTATGTCAGAATGGAGCTGTGGGAATTCATAGAATGGAGGTGTGTGAAGTCAGATTGGAGGTGTATGAACTCTTAGAATGGAGGTATGTGAAGCCACAATGGAGGTGTGTGAAGTCACATAATTGTGGTTTTTGAAATCACAGAATGGAGGTGTGTGGAGTCATAGAGTGGAGGTGTGTGAAGTAAGATTGGAGGTGTGTGAAGTAAATGAATGGAGGTGTGTGAACTCAGAAAGGAGGTATGTGAAGTCATAGAATGGATGTGTGTGAAGTCAAAGAATGGAGGTTTGGGAAATCATAGAATGGAGGTGTGTGAAGTCACAGAATTGAGGTGTGTGAAGTCTGAATGGAGGTGTGTGAATTCAGAATGGAGGTGTGTGAAGTCATAGAATGGAGGTGTGTGAAGTCACAATGCAGGTGTGTGAACTGATAGAACGTAGGTGTTTGAAGTCACAAGGTAAGTGTGTGAAGTCATAGAATGGAGGTGTGTGAAGTCATAGAATGGAGGTGTGTGAAGTCACAGAATGGAGGTGTGTGAAGTCAAAATGGAGGTGTGTGAAGTCAAAGAATGGACGTATGTGAAGTCACAATTGTGGTGTGTGAAGTCACAAATGCAGGTGTGTGAAGTCACAGAATGGAGGTGTGTGAAGTCAAAATGGAGGTGTGTGAGGTCAAAGAATGGATGTGTGTGAAGTCATAGAATGGAGGTGTATGAAGTCATGGAATGGAGGTTTGTGACGTCAAACATTGGAAGCGTGTGAAATTACAGAATGGAGGTATGTGAAGTCATAGAATGGAGGTGTGTGAAGTCATAAAATGGAGGTGAGTCAAGTCACAGGAGGGAGGTGTGTGAAGTCACAGAAGGGCGATGTGTGAAGTCACAATGGAGGTGTGTGAAGTCATAGAATGGAGGTGTGTGAAGTCAAAGAATGGAGGTGTGTGAAGTCATAGAATGGAGGTGTGTGAAATCACAGAATGGAGGTGTGAGAAGTCACAGAATGGGGGTGTGTAAAGTGACAGAGTTGAGGTGTGTGAAGTCACAGAATGGAGGTGTTTGAAGTCATAGAATGGAGGTGTGTGAAGTCACAGAATGGAGGTGTATGAAGTCAGAATAGAGGTATGCGAAGTCATAGAATGGAGGTGTGTTAAGTCAGAATGGAGCTGTGGGAATTCATAGAATGGAGGTGTGTGAAGGCAGATTGGAGGTGTGTGAACTCTTAGAATGGAGGTATGTGAAGTCACAATGGAGGTGTGTGAAGTCATAGAATTGTGGTTTTTGAAATCACAGATTGGAGGTGTGTGAAGTCACAGAATGGAATTGTGTCAACTCAGAAAGGAGGTGTGTGAAGTCATAGAATGGAGGTGTTTGAAGTCGTAGAATGGAGGTGTGTGAAATCATAGAAGGGAGGTGTGTGAAGTCACAGAAATGAGGTGTTTGAAGTCAAAATGGAAGTATGTGAAGTCAGAATGGAGGTGTGTGAAGTCATAGAATGGACGTGTGTGAAGTCACAGATGTAGGTGTGTGAAGTCATAGAATGGAGGTGTGTGAAGTCACAGAATGGAGGTGTGTGAACCCAGAATGGAGGTGTGTGAATTCACAGAAGGGAAGTTTGTGAAGTCATAGAATGGATTGTGAGTGAAATCACAGAATGGACGTGTGTGAAGTCACAGAATGGAGGTGTGTAAAGTCACATAGTGGAGGTGTGTGAAGTCACAGAATGGAGGTTTGTGAAGTTATAGAATGGAGGTGTGTGAAGTCACAGAATGCAGGTGTGTGAAGTCAGAACAGAGGTGTGCGAAGTCATAGAATGCAGGAGTGTGAAGTGAGAATGAAGCTGTGTGAAGTCATAGAATGGAAGTGTGTGAAGTCAGAATGGAGGTGTGTGAACTCATAGAATGGAGGTGTATGAAGTCACAATGGAGGTGTGTGAAGTTACAGAATGGATGTGTGTGACCTCAGAAAGAGTTGTGTAAAGTCATAGAATGGAGGTTTGTGAAGTCATAGAATGGAGGTGTGTGAAATCATAGAATGGAGGTGTGTGAAGTCACAGAATTGAGGTGTGTGAAGTCAGAATGGAGGTGTGTGAAGTCAGAATGGAGTGGTGTGAAGTCAGATAATGGAGGTGTGTGAAGCCACAATGCAGGTGTGTGAACTCATAGAATGGAGGTGTGTGAAGTAACAATGTAGGTTTCTGAAGTCATAGAATGGAGGTGTGTGAAGTCATAGAATGGAGGTGTGTGAAGTCACAGAATGCAGGTGTGTGATGTCATAGAATGGAGGTGTGTGAAGTCACAGAATGGAGGTGTGTGAAGGTATAGAATGGAGGTGTGTGAAGTCATAGAATGGAGGTGTGTGAAATCACAGAATAGAGGTGTGTGAAGTCACAGTATGGAGGTGTGTGAACTCAGATTTGAGGTGTGTGAAGTCACAGAATGGAGGTGTGTGAAGTCATAGAAGTAGGTGTGTGAAGTTAAAGAATGGAGGTGTGTGAAGACACAGAATGGAGGTGTGTGAACTCAGTGAGGAGGTGTGTGAAGTCACAGAATTGAGGTGTGTGAAGACATAGAATGGAAGTGTGTGAAGTCATAGAATGGAGGTGTGTGAAGTCAGAATAGAGGTGTGTAAAGTCACAGAATGGAGGTTTGTGAACCCAGAATGGAGGTGTGTGAAGTCACAGAATGGAGGTTTGTGAAGTCATAGAATGGAGGTGTGTGAAGTCATAGAATGGATGTTGCTGAAGTAAGAAAGAAGGTGTGTGAAGTCATAGAATAGAGGTGTCTGAAGTCAGAATGGATGTTGCTGAAGTAAGAATGAAGGTGTGTGAACTCATAGAATGGAGGTGTGTGAACTCATAGAATGGAGGTGTGTGAACTCATAGAATGGAGGTGTGTGAATTCATGGAACGGAGGTGTGTGAAGTCAAAAAATTGAGGTTTATGATGTCAAACAATGGAAGTGTGTGAAGTCATAGAATGGAGGTGTGTGAAGTCTTAGAATGGAGGTGTGTGAAGTCATAGAATGGAGATGTGTGAACTCACAGAAGGGAGGTGTGTGAAGTCACAGAATGGAGGTGTGTAAAGTCACAGAATGGAGGGGTGTGAAGTCAGAATAGAGGTGTACGAAGTCATAGAAGGGAGGTGTGTGAAGTCACAATGGAGCTGTGTGAACTCATAGAATGGAGGTGTGTGAAGTCACAATGGAGATGTGTGAAGTCATAGAATGGTGGTTTTTGAATTCACAGAATGGAGGTGTGTGAAGTCATAGAATGGAGGTGTGTGAAGTCAGATTGGAGGTATGTGAAGTCACAGAATGGAGGTGTGTCAACTCAGAAATGAGGTGTGTGAATTCATAGAATGGAGGTGTGTGAAGTCACAGAATTGAGGTGTGTGAAGTCAGAATGGAGATGTGTGAATTCAGAATGGAGGTGTGTGAAGTCAGAGAATGGAGTTGTGTGAAGTCACAATGCAGGTGTGTGAAGTCATAGAATGGAGGTGTGGGAAGTCATAGAATGGAGGTGTGTGAAGACACAAAATGGAGGTGTGTGAAGTCATATATTGGAGGTGTGTGAAGTCACAGAATGGAGGTGTGTGTGAAGTCACAATGTAGGTGTGTGAAGTCCTAGAATGGAGGTGTGTGAAGTCATAGAATGGAGGTGTGCAAAGTCACAAAATGGAGGTGTGTGAAGGCATATATTGGAGGTTTGTGAAGTCACAGAATGGAGGTGTGTGAACTCAGAATGGAGGTTTGTGAAGTCACAGAATGGACGTGTGTGAAATCATAGAATGGAGATGTGTGAAGTCACAGAATGGAGGTGTGTGAAATCGTAGAATGGAGGTGTGTGAAGTCAGAGAATCAAGGTGTGTGAAGTCACAGAATGGAGGTGTGTGAACTCACAATGGAGGTGAGTGAAGTTACAGAATGGAGGTGTGTGAAGTCATAGAATGGAAGTGTGTGAAGTCATAGAATGTAGATGTGTGATGTCAGAATGGAGGTGTGTGAAGTCACAGAATGGAGGTGTGTGACGTCCTAAATGTTGGTGTGTGAAGTCATAGAATGGAGATTTGAAGTCATAGAATGGAGGTGTGAAGTCATAGAATGGAGGTGTGTGAAGTCACAGAAGGCATGTGTGTGAAGTCACAGAATAGAGTTGTGTGAAGTCACAATGGAGATGTGTGAATTCATAGAGTGGAGATGTGTGAAGTCATAGAATGGAGGTGTGTGAAGTCATAGAATTGAGGTGTGTGAAATCACAAAATGGAGGTGTGTGTAGTCACCGAGTGGAGGTGTGTAAAGTCACAGAGTGGAGGTGTGTGAATTCATACAATGGAGGGGTGTGTAGTCAAAGAATGGAGGTGTGTGAAGTCATAGAATGGAGGTGTGTGAAGTCATAGAATGGAGGTGTGTGAGGTCAGATTGGAGGTGTGTGAAGTCACAGAATGGAAGTGTGTCAACACAGAAAGGAGGTGTGTGAAGTCATAGAATGGAGGTGTGTGAAGTCATAGAATGGAGCTGTGTGAAGTCATAGAATGGAAGTGTGTAAAGTCAGAATGGAGGTGTGTGAACTCATAGAATGGAGGTGTACGAAGTCACAATGGAGGTGTGTGAAGTCACAGAATGGAGGTCTGTGAAGTCATAGAATGGAGGTGTGTGAAATCATAGAATGGAAGTGTGTGAAGTCACAGAATTGGGGTGTGTGAAGTCAGAATGGAGGTGTGTGAAATCAGAATGGAGATGTGTGAAGTCAGAGAATGGAGGTGTGTGAAGTCACAATGCAGGTGTGTGAACTCATAGAATGGAGGTGTGTGAAGTCACAATGTAGGTTTCTGAAGTCATAGAATGGAGGTGTGTGAAGTCATAGAATGGAGGTGTGTGAAGTCACAATGCAGGTGTGTGAACTCATAGAATGGAGGTGTGTGAAGTCACAATGTAGGTTTCTGAAGTCATAGAATGGAGGTGTGTGAAGTCATAGAATGGAGGTGTGTGAAGTCACAGAATGGAGGTGTGTGATGTCATAGAATGGAGGTGTGTGAAGTCACAGAAAGGAGGTGTGTAAAGGCATAGAATGGAGGTGTGTGAAGTCATAGAATGGAGGTGTGTGATGTCATAGAATGGGGGTGTGTGAAGTCACAGAATGGATTTGTGTGAAGTCACACTATGGAGGGGTGTGAACTCAGATTTGAGGTGTGTGAGGTCACAGAATGGAGGTGTGTGAAGTCATGTAACGAGGTGTGTGAAGTCACAGAATGGAGGTGTGTGAAGACACAAAATGGAGGTGTGTGAACTTAGAGTGGAGGTGTGTGAAGTCACAGAATGGAGGTGTGTGAAGTCACAGAGTGGAGGTGTGTGAAATCAAAATGGAATTTTGTGAAGTCAAAGAAAGGAGTTGTGTGAAGTCATAGAATGGATGTGTATGAAGTCATGGAATGGAGGTTGGTGAAGTCAAACATTGGAAGTGTGTTAAGTTACAGAATGGAGTTGTGTGAAGTCATAGAAGGGAGATGTGTGAAGTCATAGATTGGAGGTGTGTGAAGTCAGAATGGAGATGTGTGAAGTCAGAGAATGGAGGTGTGAAGTCATAGAATGGAGGTGTGTGAAGTCAGAATGCAGATGTGTGAAGTCATAGAATGGGAGGTGGGTGAAGTCATAGAATGGAGGTGTGTGAAGTCATAGAATGGAGGTGTGTGAAGTCATAGAATGGAGGTGTGTGAAATCACAGGATGGAGGTGTGTGAAGACACAGAATGGAGGTGTGTAAAGTCAGAGAGTGGAGGTGTGTGAAGTCACAGAATGGAGGTGTGTGAAGACAGAGAATGGAGGAGTGTGAAGTCACAGGATGGAGGTGTGTGAAGTCAGAATAGAGGTGTGCGAAGTCATAGAATGGAGGTGTGTGAAGTCAGAATGGAGGTGTGTGAACTCATTGAATGGATGTGTGTGAAGTCAAAATGGAGGGGTGTGAAGTCATAGAATGGTGGTTTTTGAAGTCACAGAATGGAGGTGTGTGAAGTCATAGAATGGATGTTTCTGAAGTAAGAATGAAGGTGTGTGAAGTCATTGAATGGAGGTGTGTGAAGTCAAAATTGAGGTGTGTGAACTCATAGAATGGAGGTATGTGAGCTCATAGAATGGAGGTGTGTGATGTCATGGAATGGAGGTGTGTGAAGTCAAAGAATGGAGTTGTGTGTAGTCAAACAATGGAGGTGTGTGAAGTCACAGAATGGAGGTCTGTGAATTCACAGAATGGAAGTGTGTGAAGTCAAAATGGAGGTGTGTGAAGTCAAAGAATGGAGGTGTGTGAAGTCAAAGAATGGAGGTGTGTGAAGTCAAAATTGTGGTGTGTGAAGTCAGAAATGGATGTGTGTGAAGTCACAGAAGGGAGGTGTGTGAAGTCACAATTGTGGTGTGTGAAGTCACAAATGCAGGTGTGTGAAGTCACAGAATGGAGGTGTGTGAAGTCAAACTGGAGGTGTGTGAGGTCAAAGAATGGATGTGTGTGAAGTCATAGAATGGGGGTGTATGAAGTCATGGAATGGAGGTTTTTGACGTCAAATATTGGAAGCGTGTGAAATTACAGAATGGAGGTGTGTGAAGTCATAGAATGGAGGTGTGTGAAGTCATAAAATGGAGGTGTGTCAAGTCACAGAAGGGAGGTGTGTGAAGTCACAGAAGGGCGATGTGTGAAGTCACAATGGAGGTGTGTGAAGTCATAGAATGGAGGTGTGTGAAGTCAAAGAATGGAGGTGTGTGAAGTCATAGAATGGAGTTGTGTGAAGTCATAGAATGGAGGTGTGTGAAGTCAAAATGGAGGTGTGTGAAGTCAAACAATGTAGGTGTGTGAAGTCACAGAATGGAGGTGTGTGAAGTCACAGAATGGAAGTGTGTGAAGTCAAAATGGAGGTGTGTGAAATCAAAGAATGGACGTGTGTGAAGTCAAAATTGTGGTGTGTGAAGTCACAAATGCAGGTGTGTGAAGTCACAGAATGGAGGTGTGTGAAGTCAAAATGGAGGTGTGTGAGGTCAGATAATGGAGGTGTGTGAAGTCAGATTGCAGGTTTGTGAAGTCATAGAATGGAGGTTTGTGAAGTCATAGATTGGAAGTGTGTGAAGTCATAGAATGGAGGTTGTGAAGTCATAGATTGAAGGTGTGTGGAAGTCATAGTATGGAGGTGTGTGAAGTCACAGAAAGGAGGTGTGTGAATTCACAGAATGGAGTTGTATGAAGTCACAATGGAGGTGTGTGAAGTCATAGAATGGAGGTGTGTGAAATCAAAGAATGGAGGTTTGTGAAGTCATAGAATGGATTGTGTGTGAAATCACAGAATGGAGGTGTGTGAAGTCACAGAATGGAGGTGTGTAAATTCACAGAGTGGAGGTGTGTGAAGTCACAGAATGGAGGTGTGTGAAGTCATAGAATGGAGGTGTGTGAAGTCACAGAATGTAGTTGTGTGAAGTCAGAATAGAGGTGTGCGAAGTCATAGAATGGAGGTGTGTGAAGTCAGAATGGAGCTGTGTGAAGTCATAGAATGGAAGTGTGTAAAGTCTGAATGGAGGTGTGTGAACTCATAGAATGGAGGTGTACGAAGTCACAATGGAGGTGTGTGAAGTCACAGAATGGAGGTCTGTGAAGTCATAGAATGGAGGTGTGTGAAATCATAGAATGGAAGTGTGTGAAGTCACAGAATTGGGGTGTGTGAAGTCAGAATGGAGGTGTGTGAAATCAGAATGGAGATGTGTGAAGTCAGAGAATGGAGGTGTGTGAAGTCACAATGCAGGTGTGTGAACTCATAGAATGGAGGTGTGTGAAGTCACAATGTAGGTTTCTGAAGTCATAGAATGGAGGTGTGTGAAGTCATAGAATGGAGGTGTGTGAAGTCACAATGCAGGTGTGTGAACTCATAGAATGGAGGTGTGTGAAGTCACAGAAATGAGGTGTGTAAGGGCATAGAATGGAGGTGTGTGAAGTCATAGAATGGAGGTGTGTGAAGTCATAGAATTGGGGTGTGTGAAGTCACAGAATGGACTTGTGTGAAGTCACACTATGGAGGGGTGTGAACTCAGATTTGAGGTGTGTGAGGTCACAGAATGGAGGTGTGTGAAGTCATATAACGAGGTGTGTGAAGTCACTGAATTAAGGTGTGTGAAGACACAGAATGGAGGTGTGTGAACTTAGAGTGGAGGTGTGTGAAGTCACAGAATGGAGGTGTGTGAAGTCATAGAATGGAAGTGTGTGAAGTCATAGAATGGAGGTGTGTGAAGTCAGAATGGAGGTGTGTGAAGTCACAAATGGAGTTGTGTTAACTCAGAATGGAGGTGTGTGAAGTCACAGAATGGAGGTGTGTGAAGTCAAAATTGTGATGTGTGAAGTCACAAATGGAGGTGTGTTAAGTCACAGAGTGGAGGTGTGTGAAATCAAAATGGAATTTTGTGAAGTCAAAGAAAGGAGTTGTGTGAAGTCATAGAATGGATGTGTATGAAGTCATGGAATGGAGGTTGGTGAAGTCAAACATTGGAAGTGTGTGAAGTTACAGAATGGAGGTGTGTGAAGTCATAGAAGGGAGATGTGTGAAGTCATAGATTGGAGGTGTGTGAAGTCAGAATGGAGATGTGTGAAGTCAGAGAATGGAGGTGTGAAGTCATAGAATGGAGGTGTGTGAAGTCAGAATGCAGATGTGTGAAGTCATAGAATGGAGGTGTGTGAAGTCATAGAATGGAGGTTTGTGAAGTCATAGAATGGAGGTGTGTGAAGTCATAGAATGGAGGTGTGTGAAATCACAGGATGGAGGTGTGTGAAGACACAGAATGGAGGTGTGTAAAGTCACAGAGTGGAGGTGTGTGAAGTCACAGAATGGAGGTGTGTGAAGACAGAGAATGGAGGAGTGTGAAGTCACAGGATGGAGGTGTGTGAAGTCAGAATAGAGGTGTGCGAAGTCATAGAATGGAGGTGTGTGAAGTCAGAATGGAGGTGTGTGAACTCATTGAATGGATGTGTGTGAAGTCAAAATGGAGGGGTGTGAAGTCATAGAATGGTGGTTTTTGAAGTCACAGAATGGAGGTGTGTGAAGTCATAGAATGGATGTTTCTGAAGTAAGAATGAAGGTGTGTGAAGTCATTGAATGGAGGTGTGTGAAGTCAAAATTGAGGTGTGTGAACTCATAGAATGGAGGTATTTGAGCTCATAGAATGGAGGTGTGTGATGTCATGGAATGGATGTGTGTGAAGTCAAAGAATGGAGTTGTGTGTAGTCAAACAATGGAGGTGTGTGAAGTCACAGAATGGAGGTCTGTGAATTCACAGAATGGAAGTGTGTGAAGTCAAAATGGAGGTGTGTGAAGTCAAAGAATGGAGGTGTGTGAAGTCAAAGAATGGAGGTGTGTGAAGTCAAAATTCTGGTGTGTGAAGTCAGAAATGGAGGTGTGTGAAGTCACAGAAGGGAGGTGTGTGAAGTCACAGAACGGAGATGTGTGAAGTCACAATGGAGGTGTGAGAGGTCATAGAATGGAGGTGTGTGAAGTCAAAGAATGGAGGTTTGTGAAGTCAAACATTAGAAGTGTGTGAAATTACAGAATGGAGGTGTGTGAAGTCATAGAATGGAGGTTTGTGAAGTCATAGATTGGAAGTGTGTGAAGTCATAGAATGGAGGTTGTGAAGTCATAGATTGAAGGTGTGTGGAAGTCATAGTATGGAGGTGTGTGAAGTCACAGAAAGGAGGTGTGTGAATTCACAGAATGGAGTTGTATGAAGTCACAATGGAGGTGTGTGAAGTCATAGAATGGAGGTGTGTGAAATCAAAGAATGGAGGTTTGTGAAGTCATAGAATGGATTGTGTGTGAAATCACAGAATGGAGGTGTGTGAAGTCACAGAATGGAGGTGTGTAAATTCACAGAGTGGAGGTGTGTGAAGTCACAGAATGGAGGTGTGTGAAGTCATAGAATGGAGGTGTGTGAAGTCACAGAATGCAGTTGTGTGAAGTCAGAATAGAGGTGTGCGAAGTCATAGAATGGAGGTGTGTGAAGTCAGAATGGAGCTGTGTGAAGTCATAGAATGGAAGTGTGTAAAGTCAGAATGGAGGTGTGTGAACTCATAGAATGGAGGTGTACGAAGTCACAATGGAGGTGTGTGAAGTCACAGAATGGAGGTCTGTGAAGTCATAGAATGGAGGTGTGTGAAATCATAGAATGGAAGTGTGTGAAGTCACAGAATTGGGGTGTGTGAAGTCAGAATGGAGGTGTGTGAAATCAGAATGGAGATGTGTGAAGTCAGAGAATGGAGGTGTGTGAAGTCACAATGCAGGTGTGTGAACTCATAGAATGGAGGTGTGTGAAGTCACAATGTAGGTTTCTGAAGTCATAGAATGGAGGTGTGTGAAGTCATAGAATGGAGGTGTGTGAAGTCACAATGAGGTGTGTGAACTCATAGAATGGAGGTGTGTGAAGTCACAATGTAGGTTTCTGAAGTCATAGAATGGAGGTGTGTGAAGTCATAGAATGGAGGTGTGTGAAGTCACAGAATGGAGGTGTGTGATGTCATAGAATGGAGGTGTGTGAAGTCACAGAAAGGAGGTGTGTAAAGGCATAGAATGGAGGTGTGTGAAGTCATAGAATGGAGGTTTGTGATGTCATAGAATGGGGGTGTGTGAAGTCACAGAATGGATTTGTGTGAAGTCACACTATGGAGGGGTGTGAACTCAGATTTGAGGTGTGTGAGGTCACAGAATGGAGGTGTGTGAAGTCATGTAACGAGGTGTGTGAAGTCACAGAATGGAGGTGTGTGAAGACACAAAATGGAGGTGTGTGAACTTAGAGTGGAGGTGTGTGAAGTCACAGAATGGAGGTGTGTGAAGTCACAGAGTGGAGGTGTGTGAAATCAAAATGGAATTTTGTGAAGTCAAAGAAAGGAGTTGTGTGAAGTCATAGAATGGATGTGTATGAAGTCATGGAATGGAGGTTGGTGAAGTCAAACATTGGAAGTGTGTTAAGTTACAGAATGGAGTTGTGTGAAGTCATAGAAGGGAGATGTGTGAAGTCATAGATTGGAGGTGTGTGAAGTCAGAATGGAGATGTGTGAAGTCAGAGAATGGAGGTGTGAAGTCATAGAATGGAGGTGTGTGAAGTCAGAATGCAGATGTGTGAAGTCATAGAATGGAGGTGTGTGAAGTCATAGAATGGAGGTGTGTGAAGTCATAGAATGGAGGTGTGTGAAGTCATAGAATGGAGGTGTGTGAAATCACAGGATGGAGGTGTGTGAAGACACAGAATGGAGGTGTGTAAAGTCACAGAGTGGAGGTGTGTGAAGTCACAGAATGGAGGTGTGTGAAGACAGAGAATGGAGGAGTGTGAAGTCACAGGATGGAGGTGTGTGAAGTCAGAATAGAGGTGTGCGAAGTCATAGAATGGAGGTGTGTGAAGTCAGAATGGAGGTGTGTGAACTCATTGAATGGATGTGTGTGAAGTCAAAATGGAGGGGTGTGAAGTCATAGAATGGTGGTTTTTGAAGTCACAGAATGGAGGTGTGTGAAGTCATAGAATGGATGTTTCTGAAGTAAGAATGAAGGTGTGTGAAGTCATTGAATGGAGGTGTGTGAAGTCAAAATTGAGGTGTGTGAACTCATAGAATGGAGGTATGTGAGCTCATAGAATGGAGGTGTGTGATGTCATGGAATGGAGGTGTGTGAAGTCAAAGAATGGAGTTGTGTGTAGTCAAACAATGGAGGTGTGTGAAGTCACAGAATGGAGGTCTGTGAATTCACAGAATGGAAGTGTGTGAAGTCAAAATGGAGGTGTGTGAAGTCAAAGAATGGAGGTGTGTGAAGTCAAAGAATGGAGGTGTGTGAAGTCAAAATTGTGGTGTGTGAAGTCAGAAATGGATGTGTGTGAAGTCACAGAAGGGAGGTGTGTGAAGTCACAATTGTGGTGTGTGAAGTCACAAATGCAGGTGTGTGAAGTCACAGAATGGAGGTGTGTGAAGTCAAACTGGAGGTGTGTGAGGTCAAAGAATGGATGTGTGTGAAGTCATAGAATGGGGGTGTATGAAGTCATGGAATGGAGGTTTTTGACGTCAAATATTGGAAGCGTGTGAAATTACAGAATGGAGGTGTGTGAAGTCATAAAATGGAGGTGTGTGAAGTCATAAAATGGAGGTGTGTCAAGTCACAGAAGGGAGGTGTGTGAAGTCACAGAAGGGCGATGTGTGAAGTCACAATGGAGGTGTGTGAAGTCATAGAATGGAGGTGTGTGAAGTCAAAGAATGGAGGTGTGTGAAGTCATAGAATGGAGTTGTGTGAAGTCATAGAATGGAGGTGTGTGAAGTCAAAATGGAGGTGTGTGAAGTCAAACAATGTAGGTGTGTGAAGTCACAGAATGGAGGTGTGTGAAGTCACAGAATGGAAGTGTGTGAAGTCAAAATGGAGGTGTGTGAAATCAAAGAATGGACGTGTGTGAAGTCAAAATTGTGGTGTGTGAAGTCACAAATGCAGGTGTGTGAAGTCACAGAATGGAGGTGTGTGAAGTCAAAATGGAGGTGTGTGAGGTCAGATAATGGAGGTGTGTGAAGTCAGATTGCAGGTTTGTGAAGTCATAGAATGGAGGTTTGTGAAGTCATAGATTGGAAGTGTGTGAAGTCATAGAATGGAGGTTGTGAAGTCATAGATTGAAGGTGTGTGGAAGTCATAGCATGGACGTGTGTGAAGTCACAGAAAGGAGGTGTGTGAATTCACAGAATGGAGTTGTATGAAGTCACAATGGAGGTGTGTGAAGTCATAGAATGGAGGTGTGTGAAATCAAAGAATGGAGGTTTGTGAAGTCATAGAATGGATTGTGTGTGAAATCACAGAATGGAGGTGTGTGAAGTCACAGAATGGAGGTGTGTAAATTCACAGAGTGGAGGTGTGTGAAGTCACAGAATGGAGGTGTGTGAAGTCATAGAATGGAGGTGTGTGAAGTCACAGAATGCAGTTGTGTGAAGTCAGAATAGAGGTGTGCGAAGTCATAGAATGGAGGTGTGTGAAGTCAGAATGGAGCTGTGTGAAGTCATAGAATGGAAGTGTGTAAAGTCAGAATGGAGGTGTGTGAACTCATAGAATGGAGGTGTACGAAGTCACAATGGAGGTGTGTGAAGTCACAGAATGGAGGTCTGTGAAGTCATAGAATGGAGGTGTGTGAAATCATAGAATGGAAGTGTGTGAAGTCACAGAATTGGGGTGTGTGAAGTCAGAATGGAGGTGTGTGAAATCAGAATGGAGATGTGTGAAGTCAGAGAATGGAGGTGTGTGAAGTCACAATGCAGGTGTGTGAACTCATAGAATGGAGGTGTGTGAAGTCACAATGTAGGTTTCTGAAGTCATAGAATGGAGGTGTGTGAAGTCATAGAATGGAGGTGTGTGAAGTCACAATGCAGGTGTGTGAACTCATAGAATGGAGGTGTGTGAAGTCACAATGTAGGTTTCTGAAGTCATAGAATGGAGGTGTGTGAAGTCATAGAATGGAGGTGTGTGAAGTCACAGAATGGAGGTGTGTGATGTCATAGAATGGAGGTGTGTGAAGTCACAGAAAGGAGGTGTGTAAAGGCATAGAATGGAGGTGTGTGAAGTCATAGAATGGAGGTGTGTGATGTCATAGAATGGGGGTGTGTGAAGTCACAGAATGGATTTGTGTGAAGTCACACTATGGAGGGGTGTGAACTCAGATTTGAGGTGTGTGAGGTCACAGAATGGAGGTGTGTGAAGTCATGTAACGAGGTGTGTGAAGTCACAGAATGGAGGTGTGTGAAGACACAAAATGGAGGTGTGTGAACTTAGAGTGGAGGTGTGTGAAGTCACAGAATGGAGGTGTGTGAAGTCACAGAGTGGAGGTGTGTGAAATCAAAATGGAATTTTGTGAAGTCAAAGAAAGGAGTTGTGTGAAGTCATAGAATGGATGTGTATGAAGTGATGGAATGGAGGTTGGTGAAGTCAAACATTGGAAGTGTGTTAAGTTACAGAATGGAGTTGTGTGAAGTCATAGAAGGGAGATGTGTGAAGTCATAGATTGGAGGTGTGTGAAGTCAGAATGGAGATGTGTGAAGTCAGAGAATGGAGGTGTGTGAAGTCAGAATGCAGATGTGTGAAGTCATAGAATGGAGGTGGGTGAAGTCATAGAATGGAGGTGTGTAAAGTCATAGAATGGAGGTGTGTGAAGTCATAGAATGGAGGTGTGTGAAATCACAGGATGGAGGTGTGTGAAGACACAGAATGGAGGTGTGTAAAGTCACAGAGTGGAGGTGTGTGAAGTCACAGAATGGAGGTGTGTGAAGACAGAGAATGGAGGAGTGTGAAGTCACAGGATGGAGGTGTGTGAAGTCAGAATAGAGGTGTGCGAAGTCATAGAATGGAGGTGTGTGAAGTCAGAATGGAGGTGTGTGAACTCATTGAATGGATGTGTGTGAAGTCAAAATGGAGGGGTGTGAAGTCATAGAATGGTGGTTTTTGAAGTCACAGAATGGAGGTGTGTGAAGTCATAGAATGGATGTTTCTGAAGTAAGAATGAAGGTGTGTGAAGTCATTGAATGGAGGTGTGTGAAGTCAAAATTGAGGTGTGTGAACTCATAGAATGGAGGTATTTGAGCTCATAGAATGGAGGTGTGTGATGTCATGGAATGGATGTGTGTGAAGTCAAAGAATGGAGTTGTGTGTAGTCAAACAATGGAGGTGTGTGAAGTCACAGAATGGAGGTCTGTGAATTCACAGAATGGAAGTGTGTGAAGTCAAAATGGAGGTGTGTGAAGTCAAAGAATGGAGGTGTGTGAAGTCAAAGAATGGAGGTGTGTGAAGTCAAAATTCTGGTGTGTGAAGTCAGAAATGGAGGTGTGTGAAGTCACAGAAGGGAGGTGTGTGAAGTCACAGAACGGAGATGTGTGAAGTCACAATGGAGGTGTGAGAGGTCATAGAATGGAGGTGTGTGAAGTCAAAGAATGGAGGTTTGTGAAGTCAAACATTAGAAGTGTGTGAAATTACAGAATGGAGGTGTGTGAAGTCATAGAATGGAGGTTTGTGAAGTCATAGATTGGAAGTGTGTGAAGTCATAGAATGGAGGTTGTGAAGTCATAGATTGAAGGTGTGTGGAAGTCATAGTATGGAGGTGTGTGAAGTCACAGAAAGGAGGTGTGTGAATTCACAGAATGGAGTTGTATGAAGTCACAATGGAGGTGTGTGAAGTCATAGAATGGAGGTGTGTGAAATCAAAGAATGGAGGTTTGTGAAGTCATAGAATGGATTGTGTGTGAAATCACAGAATGGAGGTGTGTGAAGTCACAGAATGGAGGTGTGTAAATTCACAGAGTGGAGGTGTGTGAAGTCACAGAATGGAGGTGTGTGAAGTCATAGAATGGAGGTGTGTGAAGTCACAGAATGCAGTTGTGTGAAGTCAGAATAGAGGTGTGCGAAGTCATAGAATGGAGGTGTGTGAAGTCAGAATGGAGCTGTGTGAAGTCATAGAATGGAAGTGTGTAAAGTCAGAATGGAGGTGTGTGAACTCATAGAATGGAGGTGTACGAAGTCACAATGGAGGTGTGTGAAGTCACAGAATGGAGGTCTGTGAAGTCATAGAATGGAGGTGTGTGAAATCATAGAATGGAAGTGTGTGAAGTCACAGAATTGGGGTGTGTGAAGTCAGAATGGAGGTGTGTGAAATCAGAATGGAGATGTGTGAAGTCAGAGAATGGAGGTGTGTGAAGTCACAATGCAGGTGTGTGAACTCATAGAATGGAGGTGTGTGAAGTCACAATGTAGGTTTCTGAAGTCATAGAATGGAGGTGTGTGAAGTCATAGAATGGAGGTGTGTGAAGTCACAATGAGGTGTGTGAACTCATAGAATGGAGGTGTGTGAAGTCACAATGTAGGTTTCTGAAGTCATAGAATGGAGGTGTGTGAAGTCACAGAATGGAGGTGTGTGATGTCATAGAATGGAGGTGTGTGAAGTCACAGAAAGGAGGTGTGTAAAGGCATAGAATGGAGGTGTGTGAAGTCATAGAATGGAGGTGTGTGATGTCATAGAATGGGGGTGTGTGAAGTCACAGAATGGATTTGTGTGAAGTCACACTATGGAGGGGTGTGAACTCAGATTTGAGGTGTGTGAGGTCACAGAATGGAGGTGTGTGAAGTCATGTAACGAGGTGTGTGAAGTCACAGAATGGAGGTGTGTGAAGACACAAAATGGAGGTGTGTGAACTTAGAGTGGAGGTGTGTGAAGTCACAGAATGGAGGTGTGTGAAGTCACAGAGTGGAGGTGTGTGAAATCAAAATGGAATTTTGTGAAGTCAAAGAAAGGAGTTGTGTGAAGTCATAGAATGGATGTGTATGAAGTCATGGAATGGAGGATGGTGAAGTCAAACATTGGAAGTGTGTTAAGTTACAGAATGGAGTTGTGTGAAGTCATAGAAGGGAGATGTGTGAAGTCATAGATTGGAGGTGTGTGAAGTCAGAATGGAGATGTGTGAAGTCAGAGAATGGAGGTGTGAAGTCATAGAATGGAGGTGTGTGAAGTCAGAATGCAGATGTGTGAAGTCATAGAATGGAGGTGGGTGAAGTCATAGAATGGAGGTGTGTGAAGTCATAGAATGGAGGTGTGTGAAGTCATAGAATGGAGGTGTGTGAAATCACAGGATGGAGGTGTGTGAAGACACAGAATGGAGGTGTGTAAAGTCACAGAGTGGAGGTGTGTGAAGTCACAGAATGGAGGTGTGTGAAGACAGAGAATGGAGGAGTGTGAAGTCACAGGATGGAGGTGTGTGAAGTCAGAATAGAGGTGTGCGAAGTCATAGAATGGAGGTGTGTGAAGTCAGAATGGAGGTGTGTGAACTCATTGAATGGATGTGTGTGAAGTCAAAATGGAGGGGTGTGAAGTCATAGAATGGTGGTTTTTGAAGTCACAGAATGGAGGTGTGTGAAGTCATAGAATGGATGTTTCTGAAGTAAGAATGAAGGTGTGTGAAGTCATTGAATGGAGGTGTGTGAAGTCAAAATTGAGGTGTGTGAACTCATAGAATGGAGGTATTTGAGCTCATAGAATGGAGGTGTGTGATGTCATGGAATGGATGTGTGTGAAGTCAAAGAATGGAGTTGTGTGTAGTCAAACAATGGAGGTGTGTGAAGTCACAGAATGGAGGTCTGTGAATTCACAGAATGGAAGTGTGTGAAGTCAAAATGGAGGTGTGTGAAGTCAAAGAATGGAGGTGTGTGAAGTCAAAGAATGGAGGTGTGTGAAGTCAAAATTCTGGTGTGTGAAGTCAGAAATGGAGGTGTGTGAAGTCACAGAAGGGAGGTGTGTGAAGTCACAGAACGGAGATGTGTGAAGTCACAATGGAGGTGTGAGAGGTCATAGAATGGAGGTGTGTGAAGTCAAAGAATGGAGGTTTGTGAAGTCAAACATTAGAAGTGTGTGAAATTACAGAATGGAGGTGTGTGAAGTCATAGAATGGAGGTTTGTGAAGTCATAGATTGGAAGTGTGTGAAGTCATAGAATGGAGGTTGTGAAGTCATAGATTGAAGGTGTGTGGAAGTCATAGTATGGAGGTGTGTGAAGTCACAGAAAGGAGGTGTGTGAATTCACAGAATGGAGTTGTATGAAGTCACAATGGAGGTGTGTGAAGTCATAGAATGGAGGTGTGTGAAATCAAAGAATGGAGGTTTGTGAAGTCATAGAATGGACTGTGTGTGAAATCACAGAATGGAGGTGTGTGAAGTCACAGAATGGAGGTGTGTAAATTCACAGAGTGGAGGTGTGTGAAGTCACAGAATGGAGGTGTGTGAAGTCATAGAATGGAGGTGTGTGAAGTCACAGAATGCAGTTGTGTGAAGTCAGAATAGAGGTGTGCGAAGTCATAGAATGGAGGTGTGTGAAGTCAGAATGGAGCTGTGTGAAGTCATAGAATGGAAGTGTGTAAAGTCAGAATGGAGGTGTGTGAACTCATAGAATGGAGGTGTACGAAGTCACAATGGAGGTGTGTGAAGTCACAGAATGGAGGTCTGTGAAGTCATAGAATGGAGGTGTGTGAAATCATAGAATGGAAGTGTGTGAAGTCACAGAATTGGGGTGTGTGAAGTCAGAATGGAGGTGTGTGAAATCAGAATGGAGATGTGTGAAGTCAGAGAATGGAGGTGTGTGAAGTCACAATGCAGGTGTGTGAACTCATAGAATGGAGGTGTGTGAAGTCACAATGTAGGTTTCTGAAGTCATAGAATGGAGGTGTGTGAAGTCATAGAATGGAGGTGTGTGAAGTCACAATGAGGTGTGTGAACTCATAGAATGGAGGTGTGTGAAGTCACAATGTAGGTTTCTGAAGTCATAGAATGGAGGTGTGTGAAGTCACAGAATGGAGGTGTGTGATGTCATAGAATGGAGGTGTGTGAAGTCACAGAAAGGAGGTGTGTAAAGGCATAGAATGGAGGTGTGTGAAGTCATAGAATGGAGGTGTGTGATGTCATAGAATGGGGGTGTGTGAAGTCACAGAATGGATTTGTGTGAAGTCACACTATGGAGGGGTGTGAACTCAGATTTGAGGTGTGTGAGGTCACAGAATGGAGGTGTGTGAAGTCATGTAACGAGGTGTGTGAAGTCACAGAATGGAGGTGTGTGAAGACACAAAATGGAGGTGTGTGAACTTAGAGTGGAGGTGTGTGAAGTCACAGAATGGAGGTGTGTGAAGTCACAGAGTGGAGGTGTGTGAAATCAAAATGGAATTTTGTGAAGTCAAAGAAAGGAGTTGTGTGAAGTCATAGAATGGATGTGTATGAAGTCATGGAATGGAGGATGCTGAAGTCAAACATTGGAAGTGTGTTAAGTTACAGAATGGAGTTGTGTGAAGTCATAGAAGGGAGATGTGTGAAGTCATAGATTGGAGGTGTGTGAAGTCAGAATGGAGATGTGTGAAGTCAGAGAATGGAGGTGTGAAGTCATAGAATGGAGGTGTGTGAAGTCAGAATGCAGATGTGTGAAGTCATAGAATGGAGGTGGGTGAAGTCATAGAATGGAGGTGTGTGAAGTCATAGAATGGAGGTGTGTGAAGTCATAGAATGGAGGTGTGTGAAATCACAGGATGGAGGTGTGTGAAGACACAGAATGGAGGTGTGTAAAGTCACAGAGTGGAGGTGTGTGAAGTCACAGAATGGAGGTGTGTGAAGACAGAGAATGGAGGAGTGTGAAGCCACAGGATGGAGATGTATGAAGTCAGAATAGAGGTGTGCGAAGTCATAGAATGGAGGTGTGTGAAGTCAGAATGGAGGTGTGTGAACTCATTGAATGGATGTGTGTGAAGTCAAAATGGAGGGGTGTGAAGTCATAGAATGGTGGTTTTTGAAGTCACAGAATGGAGGTGTGTGAAGTCATAGAATGGATGTTTCTGAAGTAAGAATGAAGGTGTGTGAAGTCATTGAATGGAGGTGTGTGAAGTCAAAATTGAGGTGTGTGAACTCATAGAATGGAGGTATGTGAGCTCATAGAATGGAGGTGTGTGATGTCATGGAATGGAGGTGTGTGAAGTCAAAGAATAGAGTTGTGTGTAGTCAAACAATGGAGGTGTGTGAAGTCATAGAATGGAGGTCTGTGAATTCACAGAATGGAAGTGTGTGAAGTCAAAATGGAGGTGTGTGAAGTCAAAGAATGGAGGTGTGTGAAGTCAAAGAATGGAGGTGTGTGAAGTCAAAATTGTGGTGTGTGAAGTCAGAAATGGATGTGTGTGAAGTCACAGAAGGGAGGTGTGTGAAGTCACAATTGTGGTGTGTGAAGTCACAAATGCAGGTGTGTGAAGTCACAGAATGGAGGTGTGTGAAGTCAAACTGGAGGTGTGTGAGGTCAAAGAATGGATGTGTGTGAAGTCATAGAATGGGGGTGTATGAAGTCATGGAATGGAGGTTTTTGACGTCAAATATTGGAAGCGTGTGAAATTAAAGAATGGAGGTGTGTGAAGTCATAGAATGGAGGTGTGTGAAGTCATAAAATGGAGGTGTGTCAAGTCACAGAAGGGAGGTGTGTGAAGTCACAGAAGGGCGATGTGTGAAGTCACAATGGAGGTGTGTGAAGTCATAGAATGGAGGTGTGTGAAGTCAAAGAATGGAGGTGTGTGAAGTCATAGAATGGAGTTGTGTGAAGTCATAGAATGGAGGTGTGTGAAGTCAAAATGGAGGTGTGTGAAGTCAAACAATGTAGGTGTGTGAAGTCACAGAATGGAGGTGTGTGAAGTCACAGAATGGAAGTGTGTGAAGTCAAAATGGAGGTGTGTGAAATCAAAGAATGGACGTGTGTGAAGTCAAAATTGTGGTGTGTGAAGTCACAAATGCAGGTGTGTGAAGTCACAGAATGGAGGTGTGTGAAGTCAAAATGGAGGTGTGTGAGGTCAGATAATGGAGGTGTGTGAAGTCAGATTGCAGGTTTGTGAAGTCATAGAATGGAGGTTTGTGAAGTCATAGATTGGAAGTGTGTGAAGTCATAGAATGGAGGTTGTGAAGTCATAGATTGAAGGTGTGTGGAAGTCATAGTATGGAGGTGTGTGAAGTCACAGAAAGGAGGTGTGTGAATTCACAGAATGGAGTTGTATGAAGTCACAATGGAGGTGTGTGAAGTCATAGAATGGAGGTGTGTGAAATCAAAGAATGGAGGTTTGTGAAGTCATAGAATGGATTGTGTGTGAAATCACAGAATGGAGGTGTGTGAAGTCACAGAATGGAGGTGTGTAAATTCACAGAGTGGAGGTGTGTGAAGTCACAGAATGGAGGTGTGTGAAGTCATAGAATGGAGGTGTGTGAAGTCACAGAATGCAGTTGTGTGAAGTCAGAATAGAGATGTGCGAAGTCATAGAATGGAGGTGTGTGAAGTCAGAATGGAGCTGTGTGAAGTCATAGAATGGAAGTGTGTAAAGTCAGAATGGAGGTGTGTGAACTCATAGAATGGAGGTGTACGAAGTCACAATGGAGGTGTGTGAAGTCACAGAATGGAGGTCTGTGAAGTCATAGAATGGAGGTGTGTGAAATCATAGAATGGAAGTGTGTGAAGTCACAGAATTGGGGTGTGTGAAGTCAGAATGGAGGTGTGTGAAATCAGAATGGAGATGTGTGAAGTCAGAGAATGGAGGTGTGTGAAGTCACAATGCAGGTGTGTGAACTCATAGAATGGAGGTGTGTGAAGTCACAATGTAGGTTTCTGAAGTCATAGAATGGAGGTGTGTGAAGTCATAGAATGGAGGTGTGTGAAGTCACAATGCAGGTGTGTGAACTCATAGAATGGAGGTGTGTGAAGTCACAGAAAGGAGGTGTGTAAGGGCATAGAATGGAGGTGTGTGAAGTCATAGAATGGAGGTGTGTGAAGTCATAGAATGGGGGTGTGTGAAGTCACAGAATGGACTTGTGTGAAGTCACACTATGGAGGGGTGTGAACTCAGATTTGAGGTGTGTGAGGTCACAGAATGGAGGTGTGTGAAGTCATATAACGAGGTGTGTGAAGTCACTGAATTAAGGTGTGTGAAGACACAGAATGGAGGTGTGTGAACTTAGAGTGGAGGTGTGTGAAGTCACAGAATGGAGGTGTGTGAAGTCATAGAATGGAAGTGTGTGAAGTCATAGAATGGAGGTGTGTGAAGTCAGAATGGAGGTGTGTGAAGTCACAAATGGAGTTGTGTTAACTCAGAATGGAGGTGTGTGAAGTCACAGAATGGAGGTGTGTGAAGTCAAAATTGTGATGTGTGAAGTCACAAATGGAGGTGTGTTAAGTCACAGAGTGGAGGTGTGTGAAATCAAAATGGAATTTTGTGAAGTCAAAGAAAGGAGTTGTGTGAAGTCATAGAATGGATGTGTATGAAGTCATGGAATGGAGGTTGGTGAAGTCAAACATTGGAAGTGTGTGAAGTTACAGAATGGAGGTGTGTGAAGTCATAGAAGGGAGATGTGTGAAGTCATAGATTGGAGGTGTGTGAAGTCAGAATGGAGATGTGTGAAGTCAGAGAATGGAGGTGTGAAGTCATAGAATGGAGGTGTGTGAAGTCAGAATGCAGATGTGTGAAGTCATAGAATGGAGGTGTGTGAAGTCATAGAATGGAGGTGTGTGAAGTCATAGAATGGAGGTGTGTGAAGTCATAGAATGGAGGTGTGTGAAATCACAGGATGGAGGTGTGTGAAGACACAGAATGGAGGTGTGTAAAGTCACAGAGTGGAGGTGTGTGAAGTCACAGAATGGAGGTGTGTGAAGACAGAGAATGGAGGAGTGTGAAGTCACAGGATGGAGGTGTGTGAAGTCAGAATAGAGGTGTGCGAAGTCATAGAATGGAGGTGTGTGAAGTCAGAATGGATGTGTGTGAACTCATTGAATGGATGTTTGTGAAGTCAAAATGGAGGGGTGTGAAGTCATAGAATGGTGGTTTTTGAAGTCACAGAATGGAGGTGTGTGAAGTCATAGAATGGATGTTTCTGAAGTAAGAATGAAGGTGTGTGAAGTCATTGAATGGAGGTGTGTGAAGTCAAAATTGAGGTGTGTGAACTCATAGAATGGAGGTATTTGAGCTCATAGAATGGAGGTGTGTGATGTCATGGAATGGATGTGTGTGAAGTCAAAGAATGGAGTTGTGTGTAGTCAAACAATGGAGGTGTGTGAAGTCACAGAATGGAGGTCTGTGAATTCACAGAATGGAAGTGTGTGAAGTCAAAATGGAGGTGTGTGAAGTCAAAGAATGGAGGTGTGTGAAGTCAAAGAATGGAGGTGTGTGAAGTCAAAATTGTGGTGTGTGAAGTCAGAAATGGAGGTGTGTGAAGTCACAGAAGGGAGGTGTGTGAAGTCACAGAACGGAGATGTGTGAAGTCACAATGGAGGTGTGAGAGGTCATAGAATGGAGGTGTGTGAAGTCATAGAATGGAGGTTTGTGAAGTCAAACATTAGAAGTGTGTGAAATTACAGAATGGAGGTGTGTGAAGTCATAGAATGGAGGTGTGTGAAGTCATAGAATGGAGCTGTGTCAAGTCACAAAAGGGAGGTGTGTGAAGTCACAGAACGGAGATGTGTAAAGTCACAATGGAGGTGTGTGAAGTCACAGAATGGAGGTGTGTGAACTCAAAGAATGGAGGTGTGTGAAGTCATAGAATGGCGGTGTGTGAAATCACAGAATGGAGGTGTGAGAAGTCACAGAATGGAGTTTTGTAAAGTGACAGAGTTGAGGTGTGTGAAGTCAAAGAATGGAGGTGTTTGAAGTCATAGAATGGAGGTGTGTGAAGTCACAGAATGGAGGTGTATGAAGTCAGAATAGAGGTATGCGAAGTCGTAGAATGGAGATGTGTTAAGTCAGAATGGAGCTGTGGGAATTCATAGAATGGAGGTGTGTGAAGTCAGATTGGAGGTGTGTGAACTCTTAGAATGGAGGTATGTGAAGTCACAATGGAGGTGTGTGAAGTCATAGAATTGTGGTTTTTTAAATCACAGAATGGAGGTGTGTGGAGTCATAGAGTGGAGGTGTGTGAAGTAAGATTGGAGGTGTGTGAAGTAAATGAATGGAGGTGTGTGAACTCAGAAAGGAGGTATGTGAAGTCATAGAATGGAGGTGTGTGAAGTCAAAGAATGGAGGTGTGGGAAATCATAGAATGGAGGTGTGTGAAGTCACAGAATTGAGGTGTGTGAAGTCTGAATGGAGGTGTGTGAATTCAGAATGGAGGTGTGTGAAGTCATAGAATGGAGGTGTGTGAAGTCACAATGCAGGTGTGTGAAGTGATAGAACGTAGGTGTTTGAAGTCACAATGTAGGTGTGTGAAGTCATAGAATGGAGGTGTGTGAAGTCAAAATGGAGGTGTGTGAAGTCAAAGAATGGACGTGTGTGAAGTCACAATTGGGGTGTGTGAAGTCACAAATGCAGGTGTGTGAAGTCACAGAATGGAGGTGTGTGAAGTCATAAAATGGAGGTGTGTCAAGTCACAGAAGGGAGGTGTGTGAAGTCACAGAATGGCGATGTGTGAAGTCACAATGGAGGTGTGTGAAGTCATAGAATGGAGGTGTGTGAAGTCAAAGAATGGAGGTGTGTGAAGTCATAGAATGGAGTTGTGTGAAGTCATAGAATGGAGGTGTGTGAAGTCAAAATGGAGGTGTGTGAAGTCAAACAATGTAGGTGTGTGAAGTCACAGAATGGAGGTGTGTGAAGTCACAGAATGGAAGTGTGTGAAGTCAAAATGGAGGTGTGTGAAATCAAAGAATGGACGTGTGTGAAGTCAAAATTGTGGTGTGTGAAGTCACAAATGCAGGTGTGTGAAGTCACAGAATGGAGGTGTGTGAAGTCAAAATGGAGGTGTGTGAGGTCAAAGAATGGATGTGTGTGAAGTCATAGAATGGAGGTGTATGAAGTCATGGAATGGAGGTTTGTGATGTCAAACATTGGAAGCGTGTGAAGTTACAGAATGGAGGTGTGTGAAGTCATAGAATGGAGGTGTGTGAAGTCAGATAATGGAGATGTGTGAAGTCAGATTGCAGGTTTGTGAAGTCATAGAATGGAGGTTTGTGAAGTCATAGATTGGAAGTTTGTGAAGTCATAGAATGGAGGTTGTGAAGTCATAGATTGAAGGTGTGTGAAGTCATAGAATGGAGGTGTGTGAAGTCATAGAATGGAGGTGTGTGAAGTCACAGAATGCAGTTGTGTGAAGACAGAATAGAGGTGTGCGAAGTCATAGAATGGAGGTGTGTGAAGTCAGAATGGAGCTGTGTGAAGTCATAGAATGGAAGTGTGTGAAGTCAGAATGGAGGTGTGTGAACTCATAGAATGGAGGTGTATGAAGTCACAATGGAGGTGTGTGAAGTCACAGAATGGATATGTGTGAAGTCAAAATGGAGGTGTGTGAATTCAAAGAATGGAGGTCTCTGAAGTCATAGAATGGAGGTGTATGAAGTCATGGAATGGAGGTTTGTGAAGTCAAACAATGGAAGTGTGAGAAATTACAGAATGGAGGTGTGTGAAGTCATAGAATGGAGGTGTGTCAAGTCACAGAAGGGAGGTGTGTGAAGTCACAGAACGGCGATGTGTGAAGTCACAATGGAGGTGTGTGAAGTCAAAGAATGGACGAGTGTGAAGTCACAATTGTGGTGTGTGAAGTCACAAATGCAGGTGTGTGAAGTCACAGAATGGAGGTGTGTGAAATCAAAATGGAGGTATGTGAGGTCAAAGAATGGATGTGTGTGAAGTCATAGAATGGAGGTGTATGAAGTCATGGAATGGAGGTTTGTGACGTCAAACATTGGAAGCGTGTGAAATTACAGAATGGAGGTGGTGAAGTCATAGAATGGAGGTGTGTGAAGTCATAAAATGGAGGTGTGTCAAGTCACAGAAGGGAGGTGTGTGAAGTCACAGAACGGCGATGTGTGAAGTCACAATGGAGGTGTGTGAAGTCATAGAATGGAGGTGTGTGAAGTCAAAGAATGGAGGTGTGTGAAGTCATAGAATGGAGTTGTGTGAAATCACAAAATGGAGGTGTGAGAAGTCAAAGAATGGAGGTGTGTAAAGTGACAGAGTTGAGGTGTGTGAAGTCACAGAATGGAGGTGTTTGAAGTCATAGAATGGAGGTGTGTGAAGTCACAGAATGGAGGTGTATGAAGTCAGAATAGAGGTATGCGAAGTCATAGAATGGAGGTGTGTTAAGTCAGAAAGAAGCTGTGGGAATTCATAGAATGGAGGTCTGTGAAGTAAGATTGGAGGTGTGTGAACTCTTAGAATGGAGGTATGTGAAGTCACAATGGAGGTGTGTGAAGTCATAGAATTGTGGTTTTTTAAATCACAGAATGGAGGTGTGTGGAGTCATAGAATGGAGGTGTGTGAAGTCAGATTGGAGGTGTGTGAAGTCAGTGAATGGAGGTGTGTGAACTAAGAAAGGGGTTGTGTGAAGTCACAGAATGGAGCTGTGTGAAATCATAGAATGGAGGTGTGTGAAATCATAGAATGGAGGTGTGTGAAGTCAAAGAGTGGAGGTATGTGAAATCACAGAATGGAGGGGTGTGAAGTCAGAATGGAGCTATGTGAACTCATAGAATGGAGGTGTGTGAAGTCACAATGGAGATGTGTGAAGTCATAGAATGGTGGTTTTTGAAGTCACAGAATGGAGGTGTGTGAAGTCATAGAATGGAGGTGTGTGAAGTCAGATTGGAGGTATGTGAAGTCACAGAATGGAGGTGTGTCAACTCAGAAAGGAGGTTTGTGAAGTCATAGAATGGAGGTGTGTGAAGTCATAGAATGGAGGTGTGGGAAATCATAGAATTGAGGTGTGTGAAGTGAGAATGGAGGTGTGTGAATTCAGAAAGGAGGTGTGTGAAGTCATAGAATGGAGGTGTGTGAAGTCAAAATGGAGGTGTGTGAAGTCAAAGAATGGACGAGGGTGAAGTCAAAATTGTGGTGTGTGAAGTCACAAATGCAGGTGTGTTAAGTCACAGAATGGAGGTGTGTGAAGTCAAAATGGAGCTGTGTGAGGTCAAAGAATGGATGTGTGTGAAGTCATAGAATGGGGGTGTATGAAGTCATGGAATGGAGGTTTGTGACGTCAAACATTGGAAGCGTGTGAAGTTACAGAATGGAGGTGTGTGAAGTGATAGACTGGAGGTGTGTGAAGTCAGAGAATGGAGGTGTGTGAAGTCAGACTGCAGGTGTGTGAAGTCATAGAATGGAGGTTTGTGAAGTCATAGATTGGAAGTCTGTGAAATCATAGAATGGAGGTTGTGAAGTCATAGATTGAAGGTGTGTGGAAGTCATAATATGGAGGTGTGTGAAGTCACAGAAGGGAGGTGTGTGAATTCACAGAATGGAGTCGTATGAAGTCACAATGGAGGTGTGTGAAGTCATAGAATGGAGGTGTGTGAAATAAAAGAATGGAGGTTTGTGAAGTCATAGAATGGATTGTGTGTGAAATCACAGAATGGAGGTGTGTGAAGTCACAGAATGGATGTGTGTAAAGTCACAGAGTGGAGGTGTGTGAAGTCACAGAATGGAGGTGTTTGAAGTCATAGAATGGAGGTGTGTGAAGTCACAGAATGGAGGTTTATGAAGTCAGAATAGAGGTATGCGAAGTCATAGAATGGAGGTGTGTTAAGTCAGAATGGAGCTGTGGGAATTCATAGAATGGAGGTGTGTGAAGTCAGATTGGAGGTGTGTGAACTCTTAGAATGGAGGTATGTGAAGTCACAATGGAGGTGTGTGAAGTCATAGAATTGTGGTTTTTGAAATCACAGAATGGAGGTGTGTGGAGTCATAGAATGGAGGTGTGTGAAGTCAGATTGGAGGTGTGTGAAGTCAATGAATGGAGGTGTGTGAACTCAGAAAGTAGGTATGTGAAGTCATAGAATGGAGGTGTGTGAAGACAAAGAATGGAGGTGTGGGAAATCATAGAATGGAGGTGTGTGAAGTGACATAATTGAGGTGTGTGAAGTCAGAATGGAGGTGTGTGAATTCAGAATGGAGGTGTGTGAAGTCATAGAAGGGAGATGTGTGAAGTCAGAGAATGGAGGTTTGTGAAGTTAGACTGCAGGTGTGTGAAGTCATAGAATGGAGGTTTGTGAAGTCATAGATTGGAAGTCTGTGAAATCATAGAATGGGGGTTGTGAAGTCATAGATTGAAGGTGTGTGGAAGTCATAGTATGGAGGTGTGTGAAGTCACAGAAAGGAGGTGTGTGAATTCACAGAATGGAGTCGTATGAAGTCACAATGGAAGTGTGTGAAGTCATAGAATGGAGGTGTGTGAAATCAAAGAATGGAGGATTGTGAAGTCATAGAATGGATTGTGTGTGAAATCACAGAATGGAGGTGTGTGAAGTCACAGAATGGAGGTGTGTAAATTCACAGAGTGGAGGTGTGTGAAGTCACGGAATGGAGGTGTGTGAAGTGATAGAATGGAGGTGTGTGAAGTCACAGAATGCAATTGTGTGAAGTCAGAATAGAGGTGTGCGAAGTCATAGAATGGAGGTGTGTGAAGTCAGAATGGAGCTGTGTGAAGTCATAGAATGGAAGTGTGTGAAGTCAGAATGGAGGTGTGTGAACTCATAGAATGGAGGTGTATGAAGTCACAATGGAGGTGTGTGAAGTCACAGAATGGCTGTGTGTGAACTCAGAAAGGAGGTGTGTGAAGTCATAGAATGGAGGTGTGTGAAGTCATAGAATGGAGGTGTGTGAAGTCATAGAATGGAGGTGTGTCAAGTCACAGAAGGGAGGTGTGTGAAGTCACAGAACGGAGATGTGTAAAGTCACAATGGAGGTTTATGAAGTCACAGAATGGTGGTGTGTGAAGTCAAAGAATGGAGGTGTGTGAAGTCATAGAATGGAGGTGTGTGAAATCACAGAATGGAGGTGTGAGAAGTCACAGTATGGAGTTTTGTAAAGTGATAGAGTTGAGGTGTTTGAAGTCAAAGAATGGAGGTGTTTGAAGTCATAGAATGGAGGTGTGTGAAGTCACAGAATGGAGGTGTATGAAGTCAGAATAGAGGTATGCGAAGTCGTAGAATGGAGATGTGTTAAGTCAGAATGGAGCTGTGGGAATTCATAGAATGGAGGTGTGTGAAGTCAGATTGGAGGTGTGTGAACTCTTAGAATGGAGGTATGTGAAGTCACAATGGAGGTGTGTGAAGTCATAGAATTGTGGTTTTTTAAATCACAGAATGGAGGTGTGTGGAGTCATAGAGTGGAGGTGTGTGAAGTAAGATTGGAGGTGTGTGAAGTAAATGAATGGAGGTGTGTGAACTCAGAAAGGAGGTATGTGAAGTCATAGAATGGAGGTGTGTGAAGTCAAAGAATGGAGGTGTGGGAAATCATAGAATGGAGGTGTGTGAAGTCACAGAATTGAGGTGTGTGAAGTCTGAATGGAGGTGTGTGAATTCAGAATGGAGGTGTGTGAAGTCATAGAATGGAGGTGTGTGAAGTCACAATGCAGGTGTGTGAAGTGATAGAACGTAGGTGTTTGAAGTCACAATGTAGGTGTGTGAAGTCATAGAATGGAGGTGTGTGAAGTCAAAATGGAGGTGTGTGAAGTCAAAGAATGGACGTGTGTGAAGTCACAATTGGGGTGTGTGAAGTCACAAATGCAGGTGTGTGAAATCACAGAATGGAGGTGTGTGAAGTCAAACTGGAGGTGTGTGAGGTCAAAGAATGGATGTGTGTGAAGTCATAGAATGGAGGTGTATGAAGTCATGGAATGGAGGTTTGTGACGTCAAATATTGGAAGCGTGTGAAATTACAGAATGGAGGTGTGTGAAGTCATAGAATGGAGGTGTGTGAAGTCATAAAATGGAGGTGTGTCAAGTCACAGAAGGGAGGTGTGTGAAGTCACAGAACGGCGATGTGTGAAGTCACAATGGAGGTGTGTGAAGTCATAGAATGGAGGTGTGTGAAGTCAAAGAATGGAGGTGTGTGAAGTCATAGAATTGAGTTGTGTGAAGTCATAGAATGGAGGTGTGTGAAGTCAAAATGGAGGAGTGTGAAGTCAAACAATGTAGGTGTGTGAAGTCACAGAATGGAGGTGTGTGAAGTCACAGAATGGAAGTGTGTGAAGTCAAAATGGAGGTGTGTGAAATCAAAGAATGGACCTGTGTGAAGTCAAAATTGTGGTGTGTGAAGTCACAAATGCAGGTGTGTGAAGTCACAGAATGGAGGTGTGTGAAGTCAAAATGGAGGTGTGTGAGGTCAAAGAATGGATGTGTGTGAAGTCATAGAATGGAGGTGTATGAAGTCATGGAATGGAGGTTTGTGATGTCAAACATTGGAAGCGTGTGAAGTTACAGAATGGAGTTGTGTGAAGTCATAGAATGGAGGTGTGTGAAGTCAGATAATGGAGATGTGTGAAGTCAGATTGCAGGTTTGTGAAGTCATAGAATGGAGGTTTGTGAAGTCATAGATTGGAAGTTTGTGAAGTCATAGAATGGAGGTTGTGAAGTCATAGATTGAAGGTGTGTGGAAGTCATAGTATGGAGGTGTGTGAAGTCACAGAAAGGAGGTGTGTGAATTCACAGAATGGAGTTGTATGAAGTCACAATGGAGCTGTGTGAAGTCATAGAATGGAGGTGTGTGAAATCAAAGAATGGAGGTTTGTGAAGTCATAGAATGGATTGTGTGTGAAATCACAGAATGGAGGTGTGTGAAGTCACAGAATGGAGGTGTGTAAATTCACAGAGTGGAGGTGTGTGAACTCACAGAATGGAGGTGTGTGAAGTCATAGAATGGAGGTGTGTGAAGTCACAGAATGCAGTTGTGTGAAGACAGAATAGAGGTGTGCGAAGTCATAGAATGGAGGTGTGTGAAGTCAGAATGGAGCTGTGTGAAGTCATAGAATGGAAGTGTGTGAAGTCAGAATGGAGGTGTGTGAACTCATAGAATGGAGGTGTATGAAGTCACAATGGAGGTGTGTGAAGTCACAGAATGGATATGTGTGAGGTCAAAATGGAGGTGTGTGAATTCAAAGAATGGAGGTCTGTGAAGTCATAGAATGGAGGTGTATGAAGTCATGGAATGGAGGTTTGTGAAGTCAAACAATGGAAGTGTGAGAAATTACAGAATGGAGGTGTGTGAAGTCATAGAATGGAGGTGTGTCAAGTCACAGAAGGGAGGTGTGTGATGTCACAGAACGGCGATGTGTGAAGTCACAATGGAGGTGTGTGAAGTCAAAGAATGGACGAGTGTGAAGTCACAATTGTGGTGTGTGAAGTCACAAATGCAGGTGTGTGAAGTCACAGAATGGAGGTGTGTGAAATCACAATGGAGGTGTGTGAGGTCAAAGAATGGATGTGTGTGAAGTCATAGAATGGAGGTGTATGAAGTCATGGAATGGAGGTTTGTGACGTCAAACATTGGAAGCGTGTGAAATTACAGAATGGAGGTGGTGAAGTCATAGAATGGAGGTGTGTGAAGTCATAAAATGGAGGTGTGTCAAGTCACAGAAGGGAGGTGTGTGAAGTCACAGAACGGCGATGTGTGAAGTCACAATGGAGGTGTGTGAAGTCATAGAATGGAGGTGTGTGAAGTCAAAGAATGGAGGTCTGTGAAGTCATAGAATGGAGTTGTGTGAAATCACAAAATGGAGGTGTGAGAAGTCAAAGAATGGAGGTGTGTAAAGTGACAGAGTTGAGGTGTGTGAAGTCACAGAATGGAGGTGTTTGAAGTCATAGAATGGTGGTGTGTGAAGTCACAGAATGGAGGTGTATGAAGTCAGAATAGAGGTATGCGAAGTCATAGAATGGAGGTGTGTTAAGTCAGAATGGAGCTGTGGGAATTCATAGAATGGAGGTGTGTGAAGTAAGATTGGAGGTGTGTGAACTCTTAGAATGGAGGTATGTGAAGTCACAATGGAGGTGTGTGAAGTCATAGAATTGTGGTTTTTGAAATCACAGAATGGAGGTGTGTGGAGTCATAGAATGGAGGTGTGTGAAGTCAGATTGGAGGTGTGTGAAGTCAGTGAATGGAGGTGTGTGAACTAAGAAAGGGGTTGTGTGAAGTCATAGAATGGAGCTGTGTGAAATCATAGAATGGAGGTGTGTGAAATCATAGAATGGAGGTGTGTGAAGTCAAAGAGTGGAGGTATGTGAAATCACAGAATGGAGGGGTGTGAAGTCAGAATGGAGCTATGTGAACTCATAGAATGGAGGTGTGTGAAGTCACAATGGAGATGTGTGAAGTCATAGAATGGTGGTTTTTGAAGTCACAGAATGGAGGTGTGTGAAGTCATAGAATGGAGGTGTGTGAAGTCAGATTGGAGGTATGTGAAGTCACAGAATGGAGGTGTGTCAACTCAGAAAGGAGGTTTGTGAAGTCATAGAATGGAGGTGTGTGAAGTCAGATTGGAGGTGTGTGAACTCTTAGAATGGAGGTATGTGAAGTCACAATGGAGGTGTGTGAAGTCATAGAATTGTGGTTTTTGAAATCACAGAATGGAGGTGTGTGGAGTCATAGAGTGGAGGTGTGTGAAGTAAGATTGGAGGTGTGTGAAGTAAATGAATGGAGGTGTGTGAACTCAGAAAGGAGGTATGTGAAGTCATAGAATGGAGGTGTGTGAAGTCAAAGAATGGAGGTGTGGGAAATCATAGAATGGAGGTGTGTGAAGTCACAGAATTGAGGTGTGTGAAGTCTGAATGGAGGTGTGTGAATTCAGAATGGAGGTGTGTGAAGTCATAGAATGGAGGTGTGTGAAGTCACAATGCAGGTGTGTGAAGTGATAGAACGTAGGTGTTTGAAGTCACAATGTAGGTGTGTGAAGTCATAGAATGGAGGTGTGTGAAGTCAAAATGGAGGTGTGTGAAGTCAAAGAATGGACGTGTGTGAAGTCACAATTGGGGTGTGTGAAGTCACAAATGCAGGTGTGTGAAATCACAGAATGGAGGTGTGTGAAGTCAAACTGGAGGTGTGTGAGGTCAAAGAATGGATGTGTGTGAAGTCATAGAATGGAGGTGTATGAAGTCATGGAATGGAGGTTTGTGACGTCAAATATTGGAAGCGTGTGAAATTACAGAATGGAGGTGTGTGAAGTCATAAAATGGAGGTGTGTCAAGTCACAGAAGGGAGGTGTGTGAAGTCACAGAACGGCGATGTGTGAAGTCACAATGGAGGTGTGTGAAGTCATAGAATGGAGGTGTGTGAAGTCAAAGAATGGAGGTGTGTGAAGTCATAGAATGGAGTTGTGTGAAGTCATAGAATGGAGGTGTGTGAAGTCAAAATGGAGGAGTGTGAAGTCAAACAATGTAGGTGTGTGAAGTCACAGAATGGAGGTGTGTGAAGTCACAGAATGGAAGTGTGTGAAGTCAAAATGGAGGTGTGTGAAATCAAAGAATGGACCTGTGTGAAGTCAAAATTGTGGTGTGTGAAGTCACAAATGCAGGTGTGTGAAGTCACAGAATGGAGGTGTGTGAAGTCAAAATGGAGGTGTGTGAGGTCAAAGAATGGATGTGTGTGAAGTCATAGAATGGAGGTGTATGAAGTCATGGAATGGAGGTTTGTGATGTCAAACATTGGAAGCGTGTGAAGTTACAGAATGGAGGTGTGTGAAGTCATAGAATGGAGGTGTGTGAAGTCAGATAATGGAGATGTGTGAAGTCAGATTGCAGGTTTGTGAAGTCATAGAATGGAGGTTTGTGAAGTCATAGATTGGAAGTTTGTGAAGTCATAGAATGGAGGTTGTGAAGTCATAGATTGAAGGTGTGTGGAAGTCATAGTATGGAGGTGTGTGAAGTCACAGAAAGGAGGTGTGTGAATTCACAGAATGGAGTTGTATGAAGTCACAATGGAGCTGTGTGAAGTCATAGAATGGAGGTGTGTGAAATCAAAGAATGGAGGTTTGTGAAGTCATAGAATGGATTGTGTGTGAAATCACAGAATGGAGGTGTGTGAAGTCACAGAGTGGAGGTGTGTAAATTCACAGAGTGGAGGTGTGTGAAGTCACAGAATGGAGGTGTGTGAAGTCATAGAATGGAGGTGTGTGAAGTCACAGAATGCAGTTGTGTGAAGACAGAATAGAGGTGTGCGAAGTCATAGAATGGAGGTGTGTGAAGTCAGAATGGAGCTGTATGAAGTCATAGAATGGAAGTGTGTGAAGTCAGAATGGAGGTGTGTGAACTCATAGAATGGAGGTGTATGAAGTCACAATGGAGGTGTGTGAAGTCACAGAATGGATATATGTGAGGTCAAAATGGAGGTGTGTGAATTCAAAGAATGGAGGTCTGTGAAGTCATAGAATGGAGGTGTATGAAGTCATGGAATGGAGGTTTGTGAATTCAAACAATGGAAGTGTGAGAAATTACAGAATGGAGGTGTGTGAAGTCATAGAATGGAGGTGTGTCAAGTCACAGAAGGGAGGTGTGTGAAGTCACAGAACGGCGATGTGTGAAGTCACAATGGAGGTGTGTGAAGTCAAAGAATGGACGAGTGTGAAGTCACAATTGTGGTGTGTGAAGTCACAAATGCAGGTGTGTGAAGTCACAGAATGGAGGTGTGTGAAATCACAATGGAGGTGTGTGAGGTCAAAGAATGGATGTGTGTGAAGTCATAGAATGGAGGTGTATGAAGTCATGGAATGGAGGTTTGTGACGTCAAACATTGGAAGCGTGTGAAATTACAGAATGGAGGTGGTGAAGTCATAGAATGGAGGTGTGTGAAGTCATAAAATGGAGGTGTGTCAAGTCACAGAAGGGAGGTGTGTGAAGTCACAGAACGGCGATGTGTGAAGTCACAATGGAGGTGTGTGAAGTCATAGAATGGAGGTGTGTGAAGTCAAAGAATGGAGGTGTGTGAAGTCATAGAATGGAGTTGTGTGAAATCACAAAATGGAGGTGTGAGAAGTCAAAGAATGGAGGTGTGTAAAGTGACAGAGTTGAGGTGTGTGAAGTCACAGAAGGGAGGTGTTTGAAGTCATAGAATGGAGGTGTGTGAAGTCACAGAATGGAGGTGTATGAAGTCAGAATAGAGGTATGCGAAGTCATAGAATGGAGGTGTGTTAAGTCAGAATGGAGCTGTGGGAATTCATAGAATGGAGGTGTGTGAAGTAAGATTGGAGGTGTGTGAACTCTTAGAATGGAGGTATGTGAAGTCACAATGGAGGTGTGTGAAGTCATAGAATTGTGGTTTTTGAAATCACAGAATGGAGGTGTGTGGAGTCATAGAATGGAGGTGTGTGAAGTCAGATTGGAGGTGTGTGAAGTCAGTGAATGGAGGTGTGTGAACTAAGAAAGGGGTTGTGTGAAGTCATAGAATGGAGCTGTGTGAAATCATAGAATGGAGGTGTGTGAAATCATAGAATGGAGGTGTGTGAAGTCAAAGAGTGGAGGTATGTGAAATCACAGAATGGAGGGGTGTGAAGTCAGAATGGAGCTATGTGAACTCATAGAATGGAGGTGTGTGAAGTCACAATGGAGATGTGTGAAGTCATAGAATGGTGGTTTTTGAAGTCACAGAATGGAGGTGTGTGAAGTCATAGAATGGAGGTGTGTGAAGTCAGATTGGAGGTATGTGAAGTCACAGAATGGAGGTGTGTCAACTCAGAAAGGAGGTTTGTGAAGTCATAGAATGGAGGTGTGTGAAGTCAAAGAATGGAGGTGTGGGAAATCATAGAATTGAGGTGTGGGAAGTGAGAATGGAGGTGTGTGAATTCAGAAAGGAGGTGTGTGAAGTCATAGAATGGAGGTGTGTGAAGTCAAAATGGAGGTGTGTGAAGTCAAAGAATGGACGAGGGTGAAGTCAAAATTGTGGTGTGTGAAGTCACAAATGCAGGTGTGTTAAGTCACAGAATGGAGGTGTGTGAAGTCAAAATGGAGCTGTGTGAGGTCAAAGAATGGATGTGTGTGAAGTCATAGAATGGGGGTGTATGAAGTCATGGAATGGAGGTTTGTGACGTCAAACATTGGAAGCGTGTGAAGTTACAGAATGGAGGTGTGTGAAGTCATAGACTGGAGGTGTGTGAAGTCAGAGAATGGAGGTGTGTGAAGTCAGACTGCAGGTGTGTGAAGTCATAGAATGGAGGTTTGTGAAGTCATAGATTGGAAGTCTGTGAAATCATAGAATGGAGGTTGTGAAGTCATAGATTGAAGGTGTGTGGAAGTCATAATATGGAGGTGTGTGAAGTCACAGAAGGGAGGTGTGTGAATTCACAGAATGGAGTCGTATGAAGTCACAATGGAGGTGTGTGAAGTCATAGAATGGAGGTGTGTGAAATCAAAGAATGGAGGTTTGTGAAGTCATAGAATGGATTGTGTGTGAAATCACAGAATGGAGGTGTGTGAAGTCACAGAATGGATGTGTGTAAAGTCACAGAGTGGATGTGTGTGAAGTCACAGAATGGAGGTGTTTGAAGTCATAGAATGGAGGTGTGTGAAGTCACAGAATGGAGGTGTATGAAGTCAGAATAGAGGTATGCGAAGTCATAGAATGGAGGTGTGTTAATTCAGAATGGAGCTGTGGGAATTCATAGAATGGAGGTGTGTGAAGTCAGATTGGAGGTGTGTGAACTCTTAGAATGGAGGTATGTGAAGTCACAATGGAGGTGTGTGAAGTCATAGAATTGTGGTTTTTGAAATCACAGAATGGAGGTGTGTGGAGTCATAGAATGGAGGTGTGTGAAGTCAGATTGGAGGTGTGTGAAGTCAATGAATGGAGGTGTGTGAACTCAGAAAGTAGGTATGTGAAGTCATAGAATGGAGGTGTGTGAAGACAAAGAATGGAGGTGTGGGAAATCATAGAATGGAGGTGTGTGAAGTGACATAATTGAGGTGTGTGAAGTCAGAATGGAGGTGTGTGAATTCAGAATGGAGGTGTGTGAAGTCATAGAAGGGAGATGTGTGAAGTCAGAGAATGGAGGTGTGTGAAGTTAGACTGCAGGTGTGTGAAGTCATAGAATGGAGGTTTGTGAAGTCATAGATTGGAAGTCTGTGAAATCATACAATGGGGGTTGTGAAGTCATAGATTGAAGGTGTGTGGAAGTCATAGTATGGAGGTGTGTGAAGTCACAGAAAGGAGGTGTGTGAATTCACAGAATGGAGTCGTATGAAGTCACAATGGAAGTGTGTGAAGTCATAGAATGGAGGTGTGTGAAATCAAAGAATGGAGGATTGTGAAGTCATAGAATGGATTGTGTGTGAAATCACAGAATGGAGGTGTGTGAAGTCACAGAATGGAGGTGTGTAAATTCACAGACTGGAGGTGTGTGAAGTCACGGAATGGAGGTGTGTGAAGTGATAGAATGGAGGTGTGTGAAGTCACAGAATGCAGTTGTGTGAAGTCAGAATAGAGGTGTGCGAAGTCATAGAATGGAGGTGTGTGAAGTCAGAATGGAGCTGTGTGAAGTCATAGAATGGAAGTGTGTGAAGTCAGAATGGAGGTGTGTGAACTCATAGAATGGAGGTGTATGAAGTCACAATGGAGGTGTGTGAAGTCACAGAATGGCTGTGTGTGAACTCAGAAAGGAGGTGTGTGAAGTCATAGAATGGAGGTCTGTGAAGTCATAGAATGGAGGTGTGTGAAACCATACCATGTAGGTGTTTGGAGTCACAGAATTGAGGTGTGTGAAGAAAGAATGGAGGTGTGTGAAGTCAGAATGGAGGTGTGTGAAGTCAGAGAATGGAGGTGGGTGAAGTCACAATGCAGGTGTGTGAACTCATAGAATGGAGGTGTGTGAAGTCACAATGTAGGTTTCTGAAGTCATAGAATGGAGGTGTGTGAAGTCATAGAATGGAGGTGTGTGAAGTCACAGAATGGAGGTGTGTGAAGTCAAAATGGATGTGTGTGAAGTCAAAGAATGGAGGTGTGTGAAGTCAAAGAATGGAGGTGTGTGAAGTCAAAATTGTGGTGAGTGAAGTCACAAATGGAGGTGTGTGAAGTCACAGAATGGAGGTGTGTGAAGTCAAAATGGAGGTGTGTGAATTCAAAGAATGGAGGTCTGTGAAGTCATAGAATGGAGGTGTATGAAGTCATGGAATGGAGGTTTGTGAAGTCAAACAATGGAAGTGTGAGAAATTACAGAATGGAGGTCTGAGAAGTCACAGAATGGAGGTGTGTAAAGTGACAGAGTTGAGGTGTGTGAAGTCACAGAATGGAGGTGTTTGAAGTCATAGAATGGAGGTGTGTGAAGTCATAGAATGAAGGTGTATGAAGTCAGAATTGAGGTATGCGAAGTCATAGAATGGAGGTGTGTTAAGTCAGAATGGAGCTGTGGGAATTCATAGAATGGAGGTGTGTGAAGTAAGATTGGAGGTGTGTGAACTCTTAGAATGGAGGTATGTGAAGTCACCATGGAGGTGTGTGAAGTCATAGATTTGTGGTTTTTGAAATCACAGAATGGAGGTGTGTGGAGTCATAGAATGGAGGTGTGTGAAGTCAGATTGGAGGTGTGTGAAGTCAATGAATGGAGGTGTATGAACTCAGAAAGGAGTTGTGGGAAGTCATAGAATGGAGCTCTGTGAAACCATAGAATGGAGGTGTGTGAAATCATAGAATGGAGGTGTGTGAAGTCAAAGAATGGAGGTATGTGAAATCACAGAATGGAGGGGTGTGAAGTCAGAATGGAGCTATGTGAACTCATAGAATGGAGGTGTGTGAAGTCACAATGGAGATGTGTGAAGTCATAGAATAGTGGTTTTTGAAGTCACAAAAAGGAGGTGTGTGCAGTCATAGAATGGAGGTGTGTGAAGTCAGATTGGAGGTATGTGAAGTCACAGAATGGAGGTGTGTCAACTCAGAAAGGAGGTATGTGAAGTCATAGAATGGAGGTGTGTGAAGGCAAAGAATGGAGGTGTGGGAAATCATAGAATGGAGGTGTGTGAAGTCAAAGAGTGGAGGTATGTGATATCACAGAATGGAGGGGTGTGAAGTCAGAATGGAGCTATGTGAACTCATAGAATGAAGGTGTGTGAAGTCACAATGTAGGTTTCTGATGACATAGAATGGAGGTGTGTGAAGTCATAGAATGGAGGTGTGTGAAGTCACAGAATGGAGGTGTGTAATGTCATAGAATGGAGGTGTGTGAAGTCACAGAATGGAGGTGTGTAAAGGCATAGAATGGAGGTGTGTGAAGTCATAGAATGGAGGTGTGTGAAGTCACAGAATGGAGGTGTGTAATGTCATAGAATGGAGGTGTGTGAAGTCACAGAATGGAGGTGTGTAAAGGCATAGAATGGAGGTGTGTGAAGTCATAGAATGGAGGTGTGTGAAGTCACAGAATTGAGGTGTGTGAAGTCACACTATGGAGGGGTCTGAACTCAGATTTGAGGTGTGTGAGGTCACAGAATGGAGGTGTGTGAAGTCATATAACGAGGTGTGTGAAGTCACAGAATGGAGGTGTGTGAAGACACAGAATGGAAGTGTGTGAACTCAGAGTGAAGGTGTGTGAAGTCACAGAATGGAGGTGTGTGAAGTCATAGAATGGAAGTGTGTGAAGTCATAGAATGGAGGTGTGTGAAGTCAGAATGGAGATGTGTGAAGTCACAAATGGAGGTGTGTTAACTCAGAATGGAGGTGTGTGAGTCACAGAATGGAGGTGTGTGAAGTCAAAATTGTGATGTCTGAAGTCACAAATGGAGGTGTGTGAAGTCACAGAGTGGAGGTGTGTGAAATCAAAATGGAATTTTGTGAAGTCAAAGAAAGGAGTTGTGTGAAGTCATAGAATGGAGGTGTGTGAAGTCACAGAATGAAGGTGTGTGAACTCATAGAATGGAGGAGTGTGAATTCATAGAATGGAGGTGTGTGAACTCACAGATGGAGGTGTGTGAAGTCATAGAATGGGTGTGTGTGAAGTCACAGAATGGAGATGTGTGAAGTCACAGAATGGAGGTGTTTGAACTCAGAATGGAGGTGTGAATTCACAGAAGGTAGGTTCGTGAAATCATAGTATGGATGTTTCTGAAGTAAGAATGAAGTTGTGTGAAGTCATAGAATGGAGGTGTGTGAAGTCAAAATGGAGGTGTGTGAATTCAAACAATGGAGGTGTGTGAAGTCAGAGAATGGAGGTGTGTGACGTCAAAGAATGGACGTGTGTGAAATCAAAATTGTGGTGTGTGAAGTCACAAATGCAGGTGTGTGAAGTCACAGAATGGAGGTGTGTGAAGTCAAAATGGAGGTGTGTGAAGTCAAAGAATGGAGGTGTGTGAAGTCATAGAATTGAGGTGTGTGAAGTCAAAGAATGGAGGTTTGTGAAGTCATAGAATGGAGGTGTGAGAAGTCAGAGAATGGAGGGGTGTGAAGTCAAAATGCAGGTGTGTGAGGTCATAGAATGGAGGTGTGTGAAGTCATGGAATGGAGGTTTGTGAAGTCAAATATTAGAAGCGTGTGAAGTTACAGAATGGAGGTGTGTGAAGTCAGAGAATGGAGGTGTGTGAAGTCAGAAAATGGAGGTGTGTGAAATCAGAATGCAGGTGTGTGAAGTCATAGAATGGAGGTGTGTGAAGTCATAGAATGGAGGTGTGTGAAGTCATAAATTGGAAGTGTGTGAAGTCATAGAATGGAGGTGTGTGAAGTCATAAATTGGAAGTGTGTGAAGTCATAGAATGGAGGTGTGTGAAGTCATAGAATGAAGGTGTGTGGAAGTCATAGTATGGAGGTGTGTGAAGTCACAGAAAGGACGTGTGTGAAATCACAGAATGGAGTTGTGTGAAGTCACAATAGAGGTGTGTGAAGTCATAGAATGGAGGTGTGTGAAGTCAAAGAATGGAGGTTTGTGAAGTCATAGAATGGAGGTGTGAGAAGTCAGAGAATGGAGGGGTGTGAAGTCAAAATGCAGGTGTGTGAGGTCATAGAATGGAGGTGTGTGAAGTCATGGAATGGAGGTTTGTGAAGTCAAACTTTGGAAGTGTGTGAAGTTAAAGTATGGAGGTGTGTGAAGTCATAGATTGGAGGTGTGTGAAGTCATAGAATGGAGGTGTGTCAAGTCACACAAGGGAGGTGTGTGAAGTCACAGAATGGAGTTGTGTGAAGTCACAATTGAGGGATGTGAAGTCATAGAATGGAGGTGTGTGAAGTCAAAGTATGGAGGTGTGTGAAGTCATAGCATGGAGGTGTGTGAAATCACAGAATGGAGATGTGAGAAGTCACAGAATGGAGGGTTGTAAAGTCACAGAGTTGAGGTGTGTGAAGTCACAGAATGGAGCTGTGTGAAGTCATAGAATGGAGATGTGTGAAGTCACAGAATGGAGGTGTATGAAGTCAGAATAGAGGTATGCGAAGTCAAAGAATGGAGGTGGGTTAAGTCAGAATGGAGCTGTGTGAATTCATAGAATGCAGGGGTGTGAAGTCAGATTGGACGTGTGTGAACTCTTACAATGGTGGAGTTTGAGGTCACAATGGAGGTGTGTGAAGTCAGAATTGTGGTTTTTGAAATCACAGAATGGAGGTGTGTGGAGTCACAGAATTGAGGTGTGTGAAGTCAGAATGGAGGTGTGTGAAGACAGAATGGAGGTGTGTGAAGTCATAGAATGGACGTGTGTGAAGTCACAATGCAGGTGTGTGAACTCATAGAATGGAGGAGTGTGAAGTCACAATGTAGGTGTGTGAAGTCATAGAATGGAGGTGTGTGAAGTCATAGAATGGAGGTGTGTGAAGTCACAGTAGGCAGGTGTGGGAAGTCACAGAATAGAGTTGTGTGAAGTGACAATGGAGTTGCGTGAATTCATAGAATGGAGGTGTGTGAAGTCAAAGAATGTAGGTGTGTGAAGTCATAGAATGGAGGTGTATGAAATCACAGAATGGAGGTGTGTGTAGTCACAGAGTGGAGATGTGTAAAGTCACAGAGTGGAGGTGTGTGAAGTCTCAGAATGGAGGTGTGTGATGTCATAGAATGGAGGTGGGTGAAGTCAGAAAGGAGGTGTGTGAAGTCATAGAATGGAGGTGTGTCAAGTCACACAAGGGAGGTGTGTGAAGTCACAGAATGGAGTTGTGTGAAGTCACAATTGAGGGATGTGAAGTCATAGAATGGAGGTGTGTGAAGTCAAAGTATGGAGGTGTGTGAAGTCATAGAATGGAGGTGTGTGAAATCACAGAATGGAGATGTGAGAAGTCACAGAATGGAGGGTTGTAAAGTCACAGAGTTGAGGTGTGTGAAGTCACAGAATGGAGCTGTGTGAAGTCATAGAATGGAGATGTGTGGAGTCACAGAATTGAGGTGTGTGAAGTCAGAATGGAGGTGTGTGAAGTCAGAATGGAGGTGTGTGAAGTCATAGAATGGACGTGTGTGAAGTCACAATGCAGGTGTGTGAACTCATAGAATGGAGGTGTGTGAAGTCACAATGTAGGTGTGTGAAGTCATAGAATGGAGGTGTGTGAAGTCATAGAATGGAGGTGTGTGAAGTCACAGTAGGCAGGTGTGGGAAGTCACAGAATAGAGTTGTGTGAAGTGACAATGGAGTTGCGTGAATTCATAGAATGGAGGTGTGTGAAGTCAAAGAATGTAGGTGTGTGAAGTCATAGAATGGAGGTGTATGAAATCACAGAATGGAGGTGTGTGTAGTCACAGAGTGGAGATGTGTAAAGTCACAGAGTGGAGGTGTGTGAAGTCTCAGAATGGAGGTGTGTGATGTCATAGAATGGATGTGGGTGAAGTCAGAAAGGAGGTGTGTGAAGTCATAGAATGGAGGTGTGTGAAGTCATACAACGGAGGTGTGTGAAATCATAGAATGGAGGTGTGTGAAGTCACAGAAATGAGGTGTTTGAAGTAAAAATGGAAGTGTGTGAAGTCAGAATGGAGGTGTGTGAAGTCATAGAACGGAGGTCTGTGAATTCATAGAATGGAGGTGTGTGGACTCACAGAATTGAGGTGTGTGAAGTCAGAATGGAGGTGTGTGAAGTCAGAATGGAGGTGTGTGAAGTCACAGAATGGAGGTGTGTGAAGTCACATTGCAGGTGTGTGAACTCATTGAATGGAGGTGTGTGAAGTCACAATGTAGGTGTGTGAAATCATAGAATGGAGGTGAGTGAAGTCATAGAATGGAGGTGTGTGAAGTCACAGGGTGGATGTGTGTGAAGACATAGAATATAGTTGTGTGAACTCACAGAACTGAGGTGTGTGAAGTCACAGAAGGGAGGTGTGTGAACTCACAGAATGGAGGTGTGTGAAGTCACAGAATTTAGGTGAGTGAACTCACAATGGAGGTGTGTGATATCACAGAATGGAGGTGTGTGAAGTCATAGAATGGAAGTGTGTGAAGTCACAGAATGGATGTGTGTGAACTCAGAAAGGAGGTGTGTGAAGTCACAGAATGGAGGTTTGTGAAGTCATAGAATGGAGGTGTGTGAAGTCAGAATAGAGGTGTGCGAAATCAAAATGGAGGTGTGTGAAGTCAGAATGCAGGTGTGTGAATTCATATAATGCAGGTGTGTGAAGTCACAATGCAGGTGTGTGAAGTCATAGAATGGGGTGTGTGTAGTAATAGAATGGAACTGTGTGAAGTCACATAATGTAGGTATGTGAAGTCACAGAATAGAGGTGTGTGAAGTCATAGAATGGAGGGTTGTGAAGTCACAGAATGGAGGTGTGTGAAGTCATCGAATGGAGATACGTAAAGTCATAGAATGGAGGTGTGTAATCTCATAGAATGGAGGTGTGTGAAGTCACAGAATGGAGGTGTGTGAAGTCACAGAATGGAGGTGGTGAAGTCATACAATGGAGGTGTGTGAAGTCATAGAATGGAGGTGTGTGAAGTCAAAGAATGGAGGGATATGAAGTCATAGAATGGAGCTGTGTGAAGTCACAGAATTGAGGTGTTTGAAGTCATAGATTGGAGGTGTGTGAAGTCAAAATGGATGTGTGAAGTCATGGAATTGAGGTGTGAGAAGTCACAGAATGGAGATGTGTGAAATCATAGAAAGGAGGTGTGTGAAGTCACAGAATCGAGGTGTGTGAAGTCATAGAATGCAATTGTGTGAAGTCATAGAATGGAGTTCTGTGAAGTCACAGAATGGAGCTGTGTGAAATCGTAGAATGGAGGTGTCTGAATTCAGAGCATCCAGGGGTGTGAAGTCACAGAATGGAGGTGTGTGAAGTCACAGAATGGAGGTGTGTGAACTCACAATGGAGGTGTGTGAAGTCACAGATTGGAGGTGTGTGCAGTCATAGAATGGAAGTTTGTAAAGTCATAGAATGGAGGTGTGTGAAGTCATACAATGAGGTGTGTGAAGTCACAGAATGGAGGTGTGTGAAGTCATAGAATGGAATTTTGTGAATTCACAGAATGGAGCGGTGTGAAGTCAGAATGGAGGAGTGTGAAGTCATAGAATGGAGGGTTGTGAAGTCAGAATGGAGGTGTGTGAACACATAGAATGGACGTGTGTGAAGTCACAATGGAGGTGTGTGAAGACATAGAATGGAGATGTGTGAAGTCACAGAATGGAGGTGTGTGAAGTCATAGAATGGAGGTGTGTGAAGTCCTAGAATAGAGGTGTGTGAAGTCATAGAATGGATGTTTCTGAAGTAAGATTGAAGGTGTGTGAAGTCACAGAATGGAGGTGTGTGAAGTCAGGGAATGGAGGTGTGTGAAGTCACCGAATGGAGTTGTGTGAACTCAGAATGGAGGTGTGTGATGTCAGAGAATGGAGGTGTTTGAAGTCATAGAATGGAGGTGTGTGAAGTCACAGAATGGAGGTATCTGAAGTCAGAATCGAGGTGTAAAATCATAGAATAGATGTGGGTGAAGTCATAGAAAGGAGGTGTGGGAAGTCATAGAATGGAGCAGTGTGAAGTCATAGAATGGAGGTGAGTGAAGTCACAGATTCGAGGTCTGTGAAGTCATAGAATGGAGGTGTGTGAAGTAAGAATGGAGGTGTGTGAAGTCATAGAATGGAGGTGTGTGAACTCATAGAATGGAGGTGTGTGACGTCACAATGGAAGTGTGTGAATTCACAGAATGGAGGTGTGTGAAGTCATACATTGGTGTGTGAAGTCAGAATGGAGGTGTGTGAAGTCACAGAATTGAGGTGAGTGAACTCAGAATGGAGGTGTGTGAAGTCATAGATGGAGGTGTGTGACGTCATAGTATGGAGGTGTGTGAAATCATAGAATGGAGTTTTGTGAATTCACAGAATGGAGGAGTGTGAAGTCAGAATGGCGGAGTGTGAAGTCATAGAATGGAGTTGTGTGAAGTTAGAATGGAGGTGTGTGAACTCATAGAATGGAGGTGTGTGAAGTCAAAATGGAGGTGTGTGAAGACATAGAATGGTGGTGTGTGAAGTCACAAATTGGAGGTGTGTGAAATCATATAATGGAGGTGTGTGAAGTCATAGAATGGATGTTTGTGAAGTAAGAATGAAGGTGTGTGAAGTCATAGAATGGAAGTGTGTGAAGTCACAGAATGGAGGTGTGTGAAGTCATAGAATGGAGCTGTGTGAATTCAGAATGGAGGTGTGTGCAGTCAGAAAATGGATGTTTCTGAAGTAGGAATGAAGTTGTGTGAAGTCATAGAATGGAGGTGTGTGAAGTCAAAATGGAGGTGTGTGAACTCAAAGAATGGAGGTGTGTGAACTCATAGAATGGAGGTGTGTGAAGTCATGGAATGGAGGTGTGTGAAGTCACAGAATGGAGGTGTGTGAAGTCAAACAATGGAGGTGTGTGAACTCACAGAATGGAGGTGTGTGAAGTCAAAATGGTGGTGTGTGAATTCACAAATGGAGGTGTGTGAAGTCAGAATGGAGCTGAGTGAAGTCATAGAATGGAGGTGGGTGAGGGCAGAATGGAAGTGTGTGAACTCGTAGAATGGAGGTGTGTGAATTCAAAATGGAGGTGTGTGAAGTGATAGAATGGTGGTTTTTGATGTCAAAGAATGGAGGTGTGTGAAGTCATAGACGGGAGGATTGTGAACTCAGATTGGAGGTGTGTGAAATCACAGAAAGCAGGGGTGGCAACTCAGAAACGAGGTGTGTGAAGTCATAGAGTGGAGGTGTGTGAAGTCATAGAATCGAAGTATGTGAAATCATAGAATGGAGGTGTGTGAAGTCACAATGCAGGTGTGTGAACTCATAGAATTGAGGTGGGTGAAGTCACAATGCATTTGTGTGAAGTCATAGAATGGAGGTGTGTGAAGTCATAGAATGGAGGTGGTGAAGTGACACAATGGAGGTGTGTGAAGTTATAGAATGGAGGTGTGTGAAGTCACAGAATGGTGGTGTGTGAAGTCACAGAATGGAGGTGTGTGAACTGAGAATGGAGGTGTGTGAAGTCACAGAATGGAGGTGTGTGAAGTCATACAATGGAGGTGTGTGAAGTCACAGAATGGAGGGGTGTGAATTCATAGAATGGAGGTGTGTGAAGTCACAGAATGGAGGTGTGTGAAGTCACAGAATGAAGGTGTGTGAAGTCATAGAATGGAGGTGTGTGAAGTCACAGAATGGAAGTGTGTGAAGTCAAAATGGAGGTGTGTGAAGTCACAGAATGATGGTGTGTGAAGTCATAGAATGGATGTGTGTGAAGTCACAGAATGGAGGTGTGTGAAGTAACAGAATGGAGGTGTGTGAAGTCACAGAATGGAAGTGGGTGAACTCACAATGGAGGTGTTTGAAGTCACATAAGGGAGGTGTGTGAAGTCAGAACGGAGGTGTGTGAAGTCACAGAATGGAGATGTGTGAACTCAGAATGTAGGTGTGGGAAGTCACAGAATGGAGGTTTGTGAAGTCATAGAATGGAGGTGTGTGAGGTCATAGAATGGATGTTTCTGAAGTAAGAATGAAGGTGTGTGAACTCATAGAATGGAGGTGTGTGACGTCACAATGGAAGTGTGTGAAGTCACAGAATGGAGGTGTGTGAAGTCATATATTGGAGGTGTGTGAAGTCAGAATGGAGGTGTGTGAAGTCACAGAATGGAGCTGTGTGAACTCAGAATGGAGGTGTTTGAAGTCATAGATGGAGGTGTGTGAAGTCACAGTATGGAGGTGTGTGAAGTCATAGAATGGAATTTTGTGAATTCAAAGAATGGAGCTGTGTGAAGTCAGAATGGAGGAATGTGAAGTCAGAGAATGGAGGTGTGTGAAGTCAGAATGGAGGTGTGTGAACTCATAGAATGGACATGTGTGAAGTCACAATGGTGGTGTGTGAAGACATAGAATGGAGGAGTGTGAAGTCACAGAATGGAGGTGTGTGAAGTCATAGAATGGAGGTGTATGAAGTCATAGAATGGAGGTGTGTGAAGTCATAAATGGATGTTTCTGAAGTAAAAATGAAGGTGTGTGAAGTCATGGAATGGAGGTGTGTGAAGTCAAAATGGAAGTGTGTGAACTCATAGAATGGAGGTGTGTGAAGTCACAGAATGGAGGTGTGTGAAGTCAGAATGGAGGTGTGAAGTCATAGAATGGGGGTGGGTGAAGTCACTGAAAGGAAGTGTGGGAAGTCATAGAATGGAGAAGTGTGAAGTCATAGAGTGGAGGTGAGTGAAGTCACATATTCAAAGTCTGTGAAGTCATAGAATGGAGGTTTGTGAAGTCAGAATGGAGGTGTGTGAACTCATAGAATGGAGGTGTTTGAAGTCACAATGGAGGTGTGTGAAGTCCTAGAATGGAGGTATTTGAAGTCACAGAATGGAGGTGTGTGAAGTCATAGAATGGAGGTGTGTGAAGTCAGAATGGAGGTGTGTGAAGTCACAGAATGGAGGTGTGTGAAGTCACAGAATGGAGGTGTTTGAAGTCAGGGAATGTAGGTGTGTGAAGTCACCGAATGGAGTTGTGTGTGCTCAGAATGGAGGTGTGTGATGTCAGAGAATGGAGGTGTTTGAAGTCATGGAATGGAGGTGTGTGAAGTCAAAATGGAGGTGTGTGAACTCATAGAATGGAGGTGTGTGAAGTCACAGAATGGAGGTGTGTGAAGTCAGAATGGAGGTGTGAAGTCATAGAATGGGGGTGGGTGAAGTCACAGAAAGGAGGTGTGGGAAGTCATAGAATGGAGCAGTGTGAAGTCATAGAATGGAGGTGAGTGAAGTCACAGATTCGAGGTCTGTGAAGTCATAGAATGGAGGTGTGTGAAATAAGAAATGAGGTGTGTGAAGTCATAGAATGGAGGTGTATGAACTCATAGAATGGAGGTGTGTGATGTCACAATGGAAGTATGTGAATTCACAGAATGGATGTGTGTGAAGTCATACATTGGTGTGTGAAGTCAGAATGGAGGTGTGTGAAGTCACAGAATTGAGGTGTGTGAACTCAGAATGGAGGTGTGTGAAGTCATAGATGGAGGTGTGTGAAGTGAGAGTGGAGGTGTGTGAACTCATAGAATGGAGGTGTGAGAAGTCACAATGGAGGTGTGTGAAGACATAGAATGGAGGTGTGTGAAGTCACAAATTGGAGGTGTGTGAAGTCATAGAATGGAGGTGTGTGAAGTCAAAGAATGGATGTTTGTGAAGTAAGAATGAAGGTGTATGAAGTCATAGAACGGGAGTGTGTGAAGTCACAGAATGGAGGTGTGTGAACTGAAAGAATGGAGGTGTGTGAACTCATAGAATGGAGGTGTGTGAAGTCATGGAATGGAGGTGTGTGAAGTCCAAGAATGGAGTTGTGTGAAGTCACACAATGGAGGTGTGTGAAGACATAGAATGGAGGTGTGTGAAGTCACAAATTGAAGGTGTGTGAAGTCATAGAATGGAGGTGTGTGAAGTCATAGAATGGATGTTTGTGAAGTAAGAATGAAGGTGTGTGAAGTCATAGAATGGAAGTGTGTGAAGTCACAGAATGGAGGTGTGTGAAGTCACAGAATGGAGCTGTGTGAATTCAGAATGGAGGTGTGTGCAGTCATAGAATGGATGTTTCTGAAGTAGGAATGAAGGTGTGTGAAGTCATAGAATGGAGGTGTGTGAAGTCAAAATGGAGGTGTGTGAACTCAAAGAATGGAGGTGTGTGAACTCATAGAATGGAGGTGTATGAAGTCATGGAATGGAGGTGTGTGAAGTCCAAGAATGGAGGTGTGTGAAGTCAAACAATGGAGGTGTGTGAAGTCACAGAATGGAGGTGTGTGAAGTCACAGAATGGAGGTGTGTGAAGTCACAGAATGGAGGTGTGTGAAGTCACAGAATGGAGGTGTGTGAAGTCAAAATGGTGGTGTGTGAATTCACAAATGGAGGTGTGTGAAGTCAGAATGAAGCTGAGTGAAGTCATGGAATGGAGGTGGGTGAGGGCAGAATGGAAGTGTGTGAACCCGTAAAATGGAGGTGTGTGAAGTCACAATGCAGGTGTGTGAAGTCATAGAATGGTGGTTTTTGATGTCAAGGAATGGAGGTGTGTGAAGTCATAGACGGGAGGTGTGTGAACTCAGATTGGAGGTGTGTGAAATCACAGAACGCAGGTGTGTCAACTCAGAAACGAGGTGTGTGAAGTCATAGAATGGAGGTGTGTGAAGTCATAGAATCGAAGTATGTGAAATCATAGAATGGAGGTGTGTGAAGTCAGAATGGAGATGTGTGAAGTCATAGAATGGAGGTGTGTGAAGTCACAGAATGGAGGGGTGTGAATTAATAGAAGTAAGGTGTGTGAAGTCATAGAATGGAGGGGTGTGAAGTCACAAAATGGAGGTGTGTGAAGTCACAGAATGGAGGTGTGTGAAGTCACAGAATGAAGGTGTGTGAAGTCATAGAATGGAGGTGTGTGAAGTCACAGAATGGAGGTGTGTGAAGTCACAGAATGAAGGTGTGTGAAGTCATAGAATGGAGGTGTGTGAAGTCACAGAATGGAAGTGTGTGAAGTCAAAATGGAGGTGTGTGAAGTCACAGAATGAAAGTGTGTGAAGTCATAGAATGGATGTGTGTGAAGTCACAGAATGGAGGTGTGTGAAGTAACAGAATGGAGGTGTGTGAAGTCACAGAATGGAAGTGGGTGAACTCACAATGGAGGTGTTTGAAGTCACATAAGGGAGGTGTGTGAAGTCAGAACGGAGGTGTGAAGTCACAGAATGGAGATGTGTGAACTCAGAATGTAGGTGTGGGAAGTCACAGAATGGAGGTTTGTGAAGTCATAGAATGGAGGTGTGTGAGGTCATAGAATGGATGTTTCTGAAGTAAGAATGAAGGTGTGTGAACTCCTAGAATGGAGGTGTGTGACGTCACAATGGAAGTGTGTGAAGTCACAGAATGGAGGTGTGTGAAGTCATATATTGGAGGTGTGTGAAGTCAGAATGGAGGTGTGTGAAGTCACAGAATGGAGCTGTGTGAACTCAGAATGGAGGTGTTTGAAGTCATAGATGGAGGTGTGTGAAGTCACAGTATGGAGGTGTGTGAAGTCATAGAATGGAATTTTGTGAATTCAAAGAATGGAGCTGTGTGAAGTCAGAATGGAGGAATGTGAAGTCAGAGAATGGAGGTGTGTGAAGTCAGAATGGAGGTATGTGAACTCATAGAATGGACATGTGTGAAGTCACAATGGTGGTGTGTGAAGACATAGAATGGAGGAGTGTGAAGTCACAGAATGGAGGTGTGTGAAGTCATAGAATGGAGGTGTATGAAGTCATAGAATGGAGGTGTGTGAAGTCATAAATGGATGTTTCTGAAGTAAAAATGAAGGTGTGTGAAGTCATGGAATGGAGGTGTGTGAAGTCAAAATGGAAGTGTGTGAACTCATAGAATGGAGGTGTGTGAAGTCACAGAATGGAGGTGTGTGAAGTCAGAATGGAGGTGTGAAGTCATAGAATGGGGTGGGTGAAGTCACTGAAAGGAAGTGTGGGAAGTCATAGAATGGAGAAGTGTGAAGTCATAGAGTGGAGGTGAGTGAAGTCACATATTCAAAGTCTGTGAAGTCATAGAATGGAGGTTTGTGAAGTCAGAATGGAGGTGTGTGAAGTCATAGAATGGAGGTGTGTGAAGTCACAATGGAGGTGTGTGAAGTCACAGAATGGAGGTGTGTGAAGTCACAGAATGGAGGTGTTTGAAGTCAGGGAATGTAGGTGTGTGAAGTCACCGAATGGAGTTGTGTGTGCTCAGAATGGAGGTGTGTGATGTCAGAGAATGGAGGTGTTTGAAGTCATGGAATGGAGGTGTGTGAAGTCAAAATGGAGGTGTGTGAACTCATAGAATGGAGGTGTGTGAAGTCACAGAATGGAGGTGTGTGAAGTCAGAATGGAGGTGTGAAGTCATAGAATGGGGGTGGGTGAAGTCACAGAAAGGACGTGTGGGAAGTCATAGAATGGAGCAGTGTGAAGTCATAGAATGGAGGTGAGTGAAGTCACAGATTCGAGGTCTGTGAAGTCATAGAATGGAGGTGTGTGAAATAAGAAATGAGGTGTGTGAAGTCATAGAATGGAGGTGTATGAACTCATAGAATGGAGGTGTGTGATGTCACAATGGAAGTATGTGAATTCACAGAATGGATGTGTGTGAAGTCATACATTGGTGTGTGAAGTCAGAATGGAGGTGTGTGAAGTCACAGAATTGAGGTGTGTGAACTCAGAATGGAGGTGTGTGAAGTCATAGATGGAGGTGTGTGAAGTGAGAGTGGAGGTGTGTGAACTCATAGAATGGAGGTGTGAGAAGTCACAATGGAGGTGTGTGAAGACATAGAATGGAGGTGTGTGAAGTCACAAATTGGAGGTGTGTGAAGTCATAGAATGGAGGTGTGTGAAGTCAAAGAATGGATGTTTGTGAAGTAAGAATGAAGGTGTATGAAGTCATAGAACGGGAGTGTGTGAAGTCACAGAATGGAGGTGTGTGAACTGAAAGAATGGAGGTGTGTGAACTCATAGAATGGAGGTGTGTGAAGTCATGGAATGGAGGTGTGTGAAGTCCAAGAATGGAGTTGTGTGAAGTCACACAATGGAGGTGTGTGAAGACATAGAATGGAGGTGTGTGAAGTCACAAATTGAAGGTGTGTGAAGTCATAGAATGGAGGTGTGTGAAGTCATAGAATGGATGTTTGTGAAGTAAGAATGAAGGTGTGTGAAGTCATAGAATGGAAGTGTGTGAAGTCACAGAATGGAGGTGTGTGAAATCACAGAATGGAGCTGTGTGAATTCAGAATGGAGGTGTGTGCAGTCATAGAATGGATGTTTCTGAAGTAGGAATGAAGGTGTGTGAAGTCATAGAATGGAGGTGTGTGAAGTCAAAATGGAGGTGTGTGAACTCAAAGAATGGAGGTGTGTGAACTCATAGAATGGAGGTGTATGAAGTCATGGAATGGAGGTGTGTGAAGTCCAAGAATGGAGGTGTGTGAAGTCAAACAATGGAGGTGTGTGAAGTCACAGAATGGAGGTGTGTGAAGTCACAGAATGGAGGTGTGTGAAGTCACAGAATGGAGGTGTGTGAAGTCAAAATGGTGGTGTGTGAATTCACAAATGGAGGTGTGTGAAGTCAGAATGAAGCTGAGTGAAGTCATGGAATGGAGGTGGGTGAGGGCAGAATGGAAGTGTGTGAACCCGTAAAATGGAGGTGTGTGAAGTCACAATGCAGGTGTGTGAAGTCATAGAATGGTGGTTTTTGATGTCAAAGAATGGAGGTGTGTGAAGTCATAGACGGGAGGTGTGTGAACTCAGATTGGAGGTGTGTGAAATCAAAGAACGCAGGTGTGTCAACTCAGAAACGAGGTGTGTGAAGTCATAGAATGGAGGTGTGTGAAGTCATAGAATCGAAGTATGTGAAATCATAGAATGGAGGTGTGTGAAGTCAGAATGGAGATGTGTGAAGTCATAGAATGGAGGTGTGTGAAGTCACAATGCAGGTGTGTGAACTCATTGAATTGAGGTGGGTGAAGTCACAATGCAGGTGTGTGAAGTCATAGAATGGAGGTGTGTGAAGTCATAGAATGGATGTTTCTGAAGTAGGAATGAAGGTGTGTGAAGTCATAGAATGGAGGTGTGTGAAGTCAAAATGGAGGTGTGTGAACTCAAAGAATGGAGGTGTGTGAACTCATAGAATGGAGGTGTATGAAGTCATGGAATGGAGGTGTGTGAAGTCCAAGAATGGAGGTGTGTGAAGTCAAACAATGGAGGTGTGTGAACTCACAGAATGGAGGTGTGTGAAGTCACAGAATGGAGGTGTGTGAACTCACAGAATGGAGGTGTGTGAAGTCACAGAATGGAGGTGTGTGAAGTCAAAATGGTGGTGTGTGAATTCACAAATGTAGGTGTGTGAAGTCAGAATGAAGCTGAGTGAAGTCATGGAATGGAGGTGGGTGAGGGCAGAATGGAAGTGTGTGAACCCGTAAAATGGAGGTGTGTGAAGTCACAATGCAGGTGTGTGAAGTCATAGAATGGTGGTTTTTGATGTCAAGGAATGGAGGTGTGTGAAGTCATAGACGGGAGGTGTGTGAACTCAGATTGGAGGTGTGTGAAATCACAGAACGCAGGTGTGTCAACTCAGAAACGAGGTGTGTGAAGTCATAGAATGGAGGTGTGTGAAGTCATAGAATCGAAGTATGTGAAATCATAGAATGGAGGTGTGTGAAGTCAGAATGGAGATGTGTGAAGTCATAGAATGGAGGTGTGTGAAGTCACAATGCAGGTGTGTGAACTCATTGAATTGAGGTGGGTGAAGTCACAATGCAGGTGTGTGAAGTCATAGAATGGAGGTGTGTGAAGTCATAGAATGGATGTTTCTGAAGTAGGAATGAAGGTGTGTGAAGTCATAGAATGGAGGTGTGTGAAGTCAAAATGGAGGTGTGTGAACTCAAAGAATGGAGGTGTGTGAACTCATAGAATGGAGGTGTATGAAGTCATGGAATGGAGGTGTGTGAAGTCCAAGAATGGAGGTGTGTGAAGTCAAACAATGGAGGTGTGTGAACTCACAGAATGGAGGTGTGTGAAGTCACAGAATGGAGGTGTGTGAACTCACAGAATGGAGGTGTGTGAAGTCACAGAATGGAGGTGTGTGAAGTCAAAATGGTGGTGTGTGAATTCACAAATGGAGGTGTGTAAAGTCAGAATGAAGCTGAGTGAAGTCATGGAATGGAGGTGGGTGAGGGCAGAATGGAAGTGTGTGAACCCGTAAAATGGAGGTGTGTGAAGTCACAATGCAGGTGTGTGAAGTCATAGAATGGTGGTTTTTGATGTCAAAGAATGGAGGTGTGTGAAGTCATAGACGGGAGGTGTGTGAACTCAGATTGGAGGTGTGTGAAATCACAGAACGCAGGTGTGTCAACTCAGAAACGAGGTGTGTGAAGTCATAGAATGGAGGTGTGTGAAGTCATAGAATCGAAGTATGTGAAATCATAGAATGGAGGTGTGTGAAGTCAGAATGGAGATGTGTGAAGTCATAGAATGGAGGTGTGTGAAGTCACAATGCAGGTGTGTGAACTCATTGAATTGAGGTGGGTGAAGTCACAATGCAGGTGTGTGAAGTCATAGAATGGAGGTGTGTGAAGTCATAGAATGGAGGTGGTGAAGTGACGGAATGGAGGTGTGTGAAGGTATAGAATGGAGGTGTGTGAAGTCACAGAATGGTGGTGTGTGAAGTCATAGAATGGAGGGGTGTGAAGTCATAAAATGGAGGTGTGTTAAGTCATAGAATGGAGGTGGTGAAGTGACAGAATGGAGGTGTGTGAAGTCACAGAATGGAGGTGTGTGAACTGAGAATGGAGGGGTGTGAAGTCACAGAATGGAGGTGTGTGAAGTCATACAATGGAGGTGTGTGAAGTCACAGAATGGAGGGGTGTGAATTCATAGAAGGGAGGTGTGTGAAGTCATAGAATGGAGGGGTGTGAAGTCACATAGTGGAGGTGTGTGAAGTCACAGAATGGAGGTGTGTGAAGTCACAGAATGGAAGTGGGTGAACTCACAATGGAGTTGTGTGAAGTCACAGAATGGAGGTGTGTGAATTCATAGAAGGGAGGTGTGTGAAGTCATAGAATGGAGGTGTGTGAAGTCACAGAATGGAAGTGTGTGAAGTCATAATGGAGGTGAGTGAAGTCAGAGAATGGAGGTGTGAGAAGTCAATGAATGGACTTGTGTGAAGTCAAAATTGTGGTGTGTGAAGTCAAAGAATGGATGTGTGTGAACTCACAGATTGGAGGTGTGTGAAGTCAAAATGGAGGTGTGTGAAGTCAAAGAATGGATGTGTTTGAAGTCATAGAATGGAGGTGTATGAAGTCATGGAATGGAGGTTTGTGAAGTCAAACATTGGACGTGTGTGAAGTTACAGAATGGAGGTGTGTGAAGTCATAGAATGGAGGTGTGTGAAGTCAGAGAATGGAGGTGTGTGAAGTCAGAATGCAGGTGTGTGAAGTCATAGAATGGAGATGTGTGAAGTCATAGAATGGAGGTGTGTGAAGTCCTTGATTGGAAGTGTGTGAAAGCATAGATTGGAGGTGTGTGAAGTCACAGAGGGAGGTGTGTGAAGTCACAGAATGGAGTTCTGTGAAGTCACAGTGGAGGTGTGTGAAGTCATAGAATGGAGGTGTGTGAAGTCAAAGAATGGAGGTGTGTGAAGTCATAGAATGGAGGTGTGTGAAGTCACAGCATGGAGGTGTGTGAAGTCAGAATGGAGATGTGTGAAGTCATAGAATGGAGGTGTTTGAAGTCACAATGCAGGTGTGTCAACTCATAGAATGGAGGTGGGTGAAGTCACAATGCAGGTGTGTGAAGTCATAGAATGGAGTTGTGTGAACTCAGAAAGGAGGTGTGTGAAGTCACAGAATAGAGGTGTGTGAAGTCATATATTGGAGGTGTGTGAAGTCAGAATGGAGGTGTGTGAAGTCACAGAATGGAGGTGTGTGAACTCAGAGTGGAGGTGTGTGAAGTCATAGGTGGAGGTGTGTGAAGTCATAGTATGGAGTTGTGTGAAATCATAGAATGGAGGTGTGTGAAGTCAGAGAATGGAGGTGTTTGAAGTAACAGAATGGAGGTGTGAGAAGTCACAGAATGGAAGTGGATGAACTCACAATGGAGGTGTTTGAAGTCACAGAAGGGAGGTGTGTGAAGTCACAGAATGGAGATGTGTGAACTCAGAATGGAGGTGTGGGAAGTCACAGAATGGAGGTTTGTGAAGTCATAGAATGGAGGTGTGTGAGGTCATAGAATGGATGTTTCTGAAGTAAGAATGAAGGTGTGTGAAGTCATAGAATGGAGGTGTGTGAAGTCATAGAATGGAGGTGTGTGAAGTCACAGAATGGAGGTGTGTGAGGTCAGAATGGAGGTGTGAAGTCATAGAATGGAGGTAGGTGAAGTCATAGAAAGGAGTTGTGGGAAGTCATAGAATAGAGGTGTGTGAAGTCATAGAATGGAGGTGAGTGAAGTCACAGATTCGAGGTCTGTGAAGACATAGAATGGAGCAGTGTGATGTCAGAATTGAGGAGTGTGAAGTCCTAGAATGGACGTGTGTGAACTCATAGAATGGAGGGGTGTGACGTCACAATGGAAGTGTGTGAAGTCACAGAATGGAGGTGTGTGAAGTCATATATTGGAGGTGTGTGAAGTCAAAATGGAATTGTGTGAAGTCACAGAATGGAGGTGTGTGAACTCAGAATGGAGGTGTTTGAAGTCATAGATTGAGGTGTGTGAAGTCACAGTATGGAGGTGTATGAAATCAGAGAATGGAATTTTGTGAATTCACAGAATGGAGCTGTGTGAAGTCAGAATGGAGGAGTGTGAAGTCATAGAATGGAGGTTTGTGAAGTCAGAATGGAGGTGTGTGAACTCATAGAATGGACGTCTGTGAAGTCACAATGCAGGAGTGTGAAGACATAAAATGGAGGAGTGTGAAGTCACAGAATGGAATTTTGTGAATTCACAGAATGGAGCTGTGTGAAGTAAGAATGAAGGTGTGTGAAGTCATGGAATGGAGGTGTGTGAAGTCAAAATGGAGGTGTGTGAACTCATAGAATGGATGTGTGTGAAGTAGCAGAATGGAGGTGTGTGAAGTCAGAATGGAGGTGTGAAGTCATAGAATGGGGGTGGGTGAAGTCACTGAAAGGAGGTGTGGGAAGTCATAGAATGGAGAAGTGTGAAGTCATTGAGTGGAGGTGAGTGAAGTCACATATTCAAAATCTGTGAAGTCATAGAATGGAGGTTTGTGAAGTCAGAATGGAGGTGTGTGAACTCATAGAATGGAGGTGTGTGAAGTCACAATGGAGGTGTGTGAAGTCATAGAATGGAGGTATTTGAACTCACAGAATGGAGGTGTGTGAAGTCAGAATGGAGGTGTGTGAAGTCAGAATGGAGGTGTGTGTAGTCACAGAATGGAGGTGTGTGAAGTCACAGAATGGAGGTGTGTGAAGTCAGGGAATGGAGGTGTGTGAACTCAGAATGAAGGTGTGTGAAGTCACAGATGGAGGTGTGTGAAGTCCTAAAATGGAAGTGTGTGAAGTCATAGAATGGAGGTGTGTGAAGTAAGAATGGAGGTGTGTGAAGTCAGAGAATGGAGGTGTTTGAAGTCATAGAATGGTGGTGTGTGAAGTCATAGAATGGAGGTGTGTGAAGTCACAGAATGGAGGTGTGTGAAGTCACGGAATGGAGGTGTGTGAAGTCACAGAATGGAGGTTGTGAACTCAGAATGGAGGTGTGAGAAGTCACAGAATGGAGGTGTGTGAAGTCACAGAATGGAAGTGTGTGAAGTCATAGAATGGTGGTTTGTGAAGTAAGAATGGAGGTGTCTGAAGTCACCGAATGGAGTTGTGTGAACTCAGAATGGAGGTGTGTGAATTCACAGAATGGAGGTTTGTGAAGGCATAGAATGGAGTTTTGTGAAGTCATCGAATGGATGTTTCTGAAGTAAGAGTGAAGGTCTGTGAAGTCATAGAATGGAGGTGTGTGAAGTCATAGAATGGAGGTTTGTGAAGTCAAAATGGTGGTGTGTGAACTCATAGAATGGAGGTGTGTGAAGTCACAGAATGGAGGTGTGTGAAGTCAGAATGGAGGTGTGAAGTCATCTAATAGAGGTGGGTGAAGTCATAGAAAGGAGGTGTGGGAAGTCATAGAATGGAGCAGTGTGAAGTCATAGAGTGGAGGTGAGTGAAGTCACAGATTCGAGGTCTGTGAAGTCATAGAATAGAGGTGTGTGAAGTCAGAATGGAGGTGTGTGAAGTCATAGAATGGAGGTATGTGAACTCATAGAATGGAGGTGTGTGATGTCACAATGGAAGTGTGTGAAGTCACAGAATGGAGGTGTGTGACGTCATAGAATGGAGCTGTATGAATTCAGAATGGAGGTGTGTGAAGTCATAGAATGGAGGTGTGTGCAGTCATAGAATGGATGTTTCTGAAGTAGGAATGAAGGTGTGTGAAGTCAGAGAATGGAGGTGTGTGAAGTCAAAATGGAGGTTTGTGAACTCAAAGAATGGAGCTGTGTGAAGTCATGGAATGGAGCTGTGTGAAGTCCAAGAATGGAGGTGTGTAAAGTCAAACAATGGAGGTGTGTGAAGTCACAGAATGGAGGTGTGTGAAGTCACAGAATAGAGGTGTGTGAAGTCAAAATGGAGGTGTGTGAATTCACAGAATGGAGGTGTGTGAAGTCACAGAATGAACTTGTTTGAAGTCAAAATTGTGGTGTGTGAATTCACAAATGCAGGTGTGTGAAGTCAGAATGGAGCTGAGTGAACTCATAGAATGGAGGTGGTTGAAGGCAGAATGGAAGTGTGTGAACTCGTAGAATGGAGGTGTGTGAGGTCATAATGGAGGTGTGTGAAGTCACAGAATGGAGGTTTGTGAACTCAGATTGGAGCTGTGTGAAGTCATAGATGGAGGTGTGTGAAGTCATAGTATGGAGTTGTGTGAAATCATAGAATGGAGTTTTGTGAATTCACAGAATGGAGGAGTGTGAAGTCAGAATGGTGGCGTGTGAAGTCATAGAATGGAGGTGTGTGAAGTTAGAATGGAGGTGTGTGAACTCATAGAATGGAGGTGTGTGAAGTCATAATGGAGGTGTGTGAAGACATAGAATGTAGGTGTGTGAATTCACAGAATGGAGGTGTGTGAAGTCATAGCATGGAGGTGTGTGAAGTCATAGAATGGATGTTTGTGAAGTAAGAATGAAGGTGTGTGAAGTCATAGAATGGAAGTGTGTGAAGTCACAGAATGGAGGTGTGTGACGTCATAGAATGGAGCTGTATGAATTCAGAATGGAGGTGTGTGAAGTCATAGAATGGAGGTGTGTGCAGTCATAGAATGGATGTTTCTGAAGTAGGAATGAAGGTGTGTGAAGTCAGAGAATGGAGGTGTGTGAAGTCAAAATGGAGGTTTGTGAACTCAAAGAATGGAGCTGTGTGAAGTCATGGAATGGAGCTGTGTGAAGTCCAAGAATGGAGGTGTGTAAAGTCAAACAATGGAGGTGTGTGAAGTCACAGAATGGAGGTGTGTGAAGTCACAGAATAGAGGTGTGTGAAGTCAAAATGGAGGTGTGTGAACTCAAAGAATGGAGGTGTGTGATCTCATAGAATGGAGGTGTATGAAGTCATGGAATGGAGGTGTGTGAAGTCCAAGAATGGAGGTGTGTGAAGTCAAACAATGGAGGTGTGTGAACTCACAGAATGGAGGTGTGTGAAGTCACAGAATGGAGGTGTGTGAAGTCACAGAATGGAGGTGTGTGAAGTCACAGAATGGAGGTGTGTGAAGTCAAAATGGTGGTGTGTGAATTCACAAATGGAGGTGTGTAAAGTCAGAATGAAGCTGAGTGAAGTCATGGAATGGAGGTGGGTGAGGGCAGAATGGAAGTGTGTGAACCTGTAAAATGGAGGTGTGTGAAGTCACAATGCAGGTGTGTGAAGTCATAGAATGGTGGTTTTTGATGTCAAAGAATGGAGGTGTGTGAAGTCATAGACGGGAGGTGTGTGAACTCAGATTGGAGGTGTGTGAAATCACAGAACGCAGGTGTGTCAACTCAGAAACGAGGTGTGTGAAGTCATAGAATGGAGGTGTGTGAAGTCATAGAATCGAAGTATGTGAAATCATAGAATGGAGGTGTGTGAAGTCAGAATGGAGATGTGTGAAGTCATAGAATGGAGGTGTGTGAAGTCACAATGCAGGTGTGTGAACTCATTGAATTGAGGTGGGTGAAGTCACAATGCAGGTGTGTGAAGTCATAGAATGGAGGTGTGTGAAGTCATAGAATGGAGGTGGTGAAGTGACGGAATGGAGGTGTGTGAAGGTATAGAATGGAGGTGTGTGAAGTCACAGAATGGTGGTGTGTGAAGTCATAGAATGGAGGGGTGTGAAGTCATAAAATGGAGGTGTGTTAAGTCATAGAATGGAGGTGGTGAAGTGACAGAATGGAGGTGTGTGAAGTCACAGAATGGAGGTGTGTGAACTGAGAATGGAGGGGTGTGAAGTCACAGAATGGAGGTGTGTGAAGTCATACAATGGAGGTGTGTGAAGTCACAGAATGGAGGGGTGTGAATTCATAGAAGGGAGGTGTGTGAAGTCATAGAATGGAGGGGTGTGAAGTCACATAGTGGAGGTGTGTGAAGTCACAGAATGGAGGTGTGTGAAGTCACAGAATGGAAGTGGGTGAACTCACAATGGAGTTGTGTGAAGTCACAGAATGGAGGTGTGTGAATTCATAGAAGGGAGGTGTGTGAAGTCATAGAATGGAGGTGTGTGAAGTCACAGAATGGAAGTGTGTGAAGTCATAATGGAGGTGAGTGAAGTCAGAGAATGGAGGTGTGAGAAGTCAATGAATGGACTTGTGTGAAGTCAAAATTGTGGTGTGTGAAGTCAAAGAATGGATGTGTGTGAACTCACAGATTGGAGGTGTGTGAAGTCAAAATGGAGGTGTGTGAAGTCAAAGAATGGATGTGTTTGAAGTCATAGAATGGAGGTGTATGAAGTCATGGAATGGAGGTTTGTGAAGTCAAACATTGGACGTGTGTGAAGTTACAGAATGGAGGTGTGTGAAGTCATAGAATGGAGGTGTGTGAAGTCAGAGAATGGAGGTGTGTGAAGTCAGAATGCAGGTGTGTGAAGTCATAGAATGGAGATGTGTGAAGTCATAGAATGGAGGTGTGTGAAGTCCTTGATTGGAAGTGTGTGAAAGCATAGATTGGAGGTGTGTGAAGTCACAGAGGGAGGTGTGTGAAGTCACAGAATGGAGTTCTGTGAAGTCACAGTGGAGGTGTGTGAAGTCATAGAATGGAGGTGTGTGAAGTCAAAGAATGGAGGTGTGTGAAGTCATAGAATGGAGGTGTGTGAAGTCACAGCATGGAGGTGTGTGAAGTCAGAATGGAGATGTGTGAAGTCATAGAATGGAGGTGTTTGAAGTCACAATGCAGGTGTGTCAACTCATAGAATGGAGGTGGGTGAAGTCACAATGCAGGTGTGTGAAGTCATAGAATGGAGTTGTGTGAACTCAGAAAGGAGGTGTGTGAAGTCACAGAATAGAGGTGTGTGAAGTCATATATTGGAGGTGTGTGAAGTCAGAATGGAGGTGTGTGAAGTCACAGAATGGAGGTGTGTGAACTCAGAGTGGAGGTGTGTGAAGTCATAGGTGGAGGTGTGTGAAGTCATAGTATGGAGTTGTGTGAAATCATAGAATGGAGGTGTGTGAAGTCAGAGAATGGAGGTGTTTGAAGTAACAGAATGGAGGTGTGAGAAGTCACAGAATGGAAGTGGATGAACTCACAATGGAGGTGTTTGAAGTCACAGAAGGGAGGTGTGTGAAGTCACAGAATGGAGATGTGTGAACTCAGAATGGAGGTGTGGGAAGTCACAGAATGGAGGTTTGTGAAGTCATAGAATGGAGGTGTGTGAGGTCATAGAATGGATGTTTCTGAAGTAAGAATGAAGGTGTGTGAAGTCATAGAATGGAGGTGTGTGAAGTCATAGAATGGAGGTGTGTGAAGTCACAGAATGGAGGTGTGTGAGGTCAGAATGGAGGTGTGAAGTCATAGAATGGAGGTAGGTGAAGTCATAGAAAGGAGTTGTGGGAAGTCATAGAATAGAGGTGTGTGAAGTCATAGAATGGAGGTGAGTGAAGTCACAGATTCGAGGTCTGTGAAGACATAGAATGGAGCAGTGTGATGTCAGAATTGAGGAGTGTGAAGTCCTAGAATGGACGTGTGTGAACTCATAGAATGGAGGGGTGTGACGTCACAATGGAAGTGTGTGAAGTCACAGAATGGAGGTGTGTGAAGTCATATATTGGAGGTGTGTGAAGTCAAAATGGAATTGTGTGAAGTCACAGAATGGAGGTGTGTGAACTCAGAATGGAGGTGTTTGAAGTCATAGATTGAGGTGTGTGAAGTCACAGTATGGAGGTGTATGAAATCAGAGAATGGAATTTTGTGAATTCACAGAATGGAGCTGTGTGAAGTCAGAATGGAGGAGTGTGAAGTCATAGAATGGAGGTTTGTGAAGTCAGAATGGAGGTGTGTGAACTCATAGAATGGACGTCTGTGAAGTCACAATGCAGGAGTGTGAAGACATAGAATGGAGGAGTGTGAAGTCACAGAATGGAATTTTGTGAATTCACAGAATGGAGCTGTGTGAAGTAAGAATGAAGGTGTGTGAAGTCATGGAATGGAGGTGTGTGAAGTCAAAATGGAGGTGTGTGAACTCATAGAATGGATGTGTGTGAAGTAGCAGAATGGAGGTGTGTGAAGTCAGAATGGAGGTGTGAAGTCATAGAATGGGGGTGGGTGAAGTCACTGAAAGGAGGTGTGGGAAGTCATAGAATGGAGAAGTGTGAAGTCATTGAGTGGAGGTGAGTGAAGTCACATATTCAAAATCTGTGAAGTCATAGAATGGAGGTTTGTGAAGTCAGAATGGAGGTGTGTGAACTCATAGAATGGAGGTGTGTGAAGTCACAATGGAGGTGTGTGAAGTCATAGAATGGAGGTATTTGAACTCACAGAATGGAGGTGTGTGAAGTCAGAATGGAGGTGTGTGAAGTCAGAATGGAGGTGTGTGTAGTCACAGAATGGAGGTGTGTGAAGTCACAGAATGGAGGTGTGTGAAGTCACAGAATGGAGGTGTGTGAAGTCAGGGAATGGAGGTGTGTGAACTCAGAATGAAGGTGTGTGAAGTCACAGATGGAGGTGTGTGAAGTCCTAAAATGGAAGTGTGTGAAGTCATAGAATGGAGGTGTGTGAAGTAAGAATGGAGGTGTGTGAAGTCAGAGAATGGAGGTGTTTGAAGTCATAGAATGGTGGTGTGTGAAGTCATAGAATGGAGGTGTGTGAAGTCACAGAATGGAGGTGTGTGAAGTCACGGAATGGAGGTGTGTGAAGTCACAGAATGGAGGTTGTGAACTCAGAATGGAGGTGTGAGAAGTCACAGAATGGAGGTGTGTGAAGTCACAGAATGGAAGTGTGTGAAGTCATAGAATGGTGGTTTGTGAAGTAAGAATGGAGGTGTCTGAAGTCACCGAATGGAGTTGTGTGAACTCAGAATGGAGGTGTGTGAATTCACAGAATGGAGGTTTGTGAAGGCATAGAATGGAGTTTTGTGAAGTCATCGAATGGATGTTTCTGAAGTAAGAGTGAAGGTCTGTGAAGTCATAGAATGGAGGTGTGTGAAGTCATAGAATGGAGGTTTGTGAAGTCAAAATGGTGGTGTGTGAACTCATAGAATGGAGGTGTGTGAAGTCACAGAATGGAGGTGTGTGAAGTCAGAATGGAGGTGTGAAGTCATCTAATAGAGGTGGGTGAAGTCATAGAAAGGAGGTGTGGGAAGTCATAGAATGGAGCAGTGTGAAGTCATAGAGTGGAGGTGAGTGAAGTCACAGATTCGAGGTCTGTGAAGTCATAGAATAGAGGTGTGTGAAGTCAGAATGGAGGTGTGTGAAGTCATAGAATGGAGGTATGTGAACTCATAGAATGGAGGTGTGTGATGTCACAATGGAAGTGTGTGAAGTCACAGAATGGAGGTGTGTGACGTCATAGAATGGAGCTGTATGAATTCAGAATGGAGGTGTGTGAAGTCATAGAATGGAGGTGTGTGCAGTCATAGAATGGATGTTTCTGAAGTAGGAATGAAGGTGTGTGAAGTCAGAGAATGGAGGTGTGTGAAGTCAAAATGGAGGTTTGTGAACTCAAAGAATGGAGCTGTGTGAAGTCATGGAATGGAGCTGTGTGAAGTCCAAGAATGGAGGTGTGTAAAGTCAAACAATGGAGGTGTGTGAAGTCACAGAATGGAGGTGTGTGAAGTCACAGAATAGAGGTGTGTGAAGTCAAAATGGAGGTGTGTGAATTCACAGAATGGAGGTGTGTGAAGTCACACAATGAACTTGTTTGAAGTCAAAATTGTGGTGTGTGAATTCACAAATGCAGGTGTGTGAAGTCAGAATGGAGCTGAGTGAACTCATAGAATGGAGGTGGTTGAAGGCAGAATGGAAGTGTGTGAACTCGTAGAATGGAGGTGTGTGAGGTCATAATGGAGGTGTGTGAAGTCACAGAATGGAGGTTTGTGAACTCAGATTGGAGCTGTGTGAAGTCATAGATGGAGGTGTGTGAAGTCATAGTATGGAGTTGTGTGAAATCATAGAATGGAGTTTTGTGAATTCACAGAATGGAGGAGTGTGAAGTCAGAATGGTGGCGTGTGAAGTCATAGAATGGAGGTGTGTGAAGTTAGAATGGAGGTGTGTGAACTCATAGAATGGAGGTGTGTGAAGTCATAATGGAGGTGTGTGAAGACATAGAATGTAGGTGTGTGAATTCACAGAATGGAGGTGTGTGAAGTCATAGCATGGAGGTGTGTGAAGTCATAGAATGGATGTTTGTGAAGTAAGAATGAAGGTGTGTGAAGTCATAGAATGGAAGTGTGTGAAGTCACAGAATGGAGGTGTGTGACGTCATAGAATGGAGCTGTATGAATTCAGAATGGAGGTGTGTGAAGTCATAGAATGGAGGTGTGTGCAGTCATAGAATGGATGTTTCTGAAGTAGGAATGAAGGTGTGTGAAGTCAGAGAATGGAGGTGTGTGAAGTCAAAATGGAGGTTTGTGAACTCAAAGAATGGAGCTGTGTGAAGTCATGGAATGGAGCTGTGTGAAGTCCAAGAATGGAGGTGTGTAAAGTCAAACAATGGAGGTGTGTGAAGTCACAGAATGGAGGTGTGTGAAGTCACAGAATAGAGGTGTGTGAAGTCAAAATGGAGGTGTGTGAATTCACAGAATGGAGGTGTGTGAAGTCACAGAATGAACTTGTTTGAAGTCAAAATTGTGGTGTGTGAATTCACAAATGCAGGTGTGTGAAGTCAGAATGGAGCTGAGTGAACTCATAGAATGGAGGTGGTTGAAGGCAGAATGGAAGTGTGTGAACTCGTAGAATGGAGGTGTGTGAGGTCATAATGGAGGTGTGTGAAGTCACAGAATGGAGGTTTGTGAACTCAGATTGGAGCTGTGTGAAGTCATAGATGGAGGTGTGTGAAGTCATAGTATGGAGTTGTGTGAAATCATAGAATGGAGTTTTGTGAATTCACAGAATGGAGGAGTGTGAAGTCAGAATGGTGGCGTGTGAAGTCATAGAATGGAGGTGTGTGAAGTTAGAATGGAGGTGTGTGAACTCATAGAATGGAGGTGTGTGAAGTCATAATGGAGGTGTGTGAAGACATAGAATGTAGGTGTGTGAATTCACAGAATGGAGGTGTGTGAAATCATAGCATGGAGGTGTGTGAAGTCATAGAATGGATGTTTGTGAAGTAAGAATGAAGGTGTGTGAAGTCATAGAATGGAAGTGTGTGAAGTCACAGAATGGAGGTGTGTGACGTCATAGAATGGAGCTGTATGAATTCAGAATGGAGGTGTGTGAAGTCATAGAATGGAGGTGTGTGCAGTCATAGAATGGATGTTTCTGAAGTAGGAATGAAGGTGTGTGAAGTCATAGAATGGAGGTGTGTGAAGTCAAAATGGAGGTTTGTGAACTCAAAGAATGGAGCTGTGTGAAGTCATGGAATGGAGGTGTGTGAAGTCCAAGAATGTAGGTGTGTGAAGTCACAGAATGAACTTGTTTGAAGTCAAAATTGTGGTGTGTGAATTCACAAATGGAGGTGTGTGAAGTCAGAATGGAGCTGAGTGAACTCATAGAATGGAGGTGGTTGAAGGCAGAATGGAAGTGTGTGAACTCGTAGAATGGAGGTGTGTGAGGTCATAATGGAGGTGTGTGAAGTCATAGAATGGTGGTTTTTGATGTCAAAGAATGGAGGTGTGTGAAGTCATAGAATGGAGGTGTGTGAACTCAGATTTGAGGTGTGTGAAATCACAGAAGGGAGGTGTGTCAACTCAGAAACGAGGTGTGTGAAGTCATCGAATGGAGGTGTGTGAAGTCACAGAATGAAGGTGTGTGAAGTCATAGAAGGAGGTGTCTGAAGTCACAGAATGGAGGTGTGTGAAGACACAGAATGGAGGTGTGTGAACTCAGAGAGGAGGTGTGTGAAGTCACAGAATGGAGGTGTGTGAAGTCATAGAATGGAAGTGTGTGAAGTCATAGAATGGAGGTGTGTGAAGTGAGAATGGAGGTGTGTGAAGTCACAGAATCGAGGTGTGTGAACCCAGAATGGAGGTGTGTGAAGTCACAGAATGGAGGTTTGTGACGTCATAGAATGGAGGTGTATGAAGTCATAGAATGGATGTTGCTGAAGTAAGAATGAAGGTGTGTGAAATCATGGAATGCAGGTGTCTGAAGTCATAGAATTTAGGTGTGTGAATTCATGGAACGGAGGTGTGTGAAGTCAAAGAAGGGAGGTTTATGATGTCAAACATTGGAAGTGTATGAAGTCATAGAATGGAGGTGTGTGAAGTCTTAGAATGGAGGTGTGTGAAGTCATAGAATGGAAGTGTGTGAAGTCACAGAAGGGAGGTGTGTGAAATCACAGAATGGAGGTGTGTAAAGTCACAGAGTGGAGATGTGTGAAGTCAGAATAGAGGTGTGCGAAGTCATAGAATGGAGGTGTGTGAAGTCAGAATGGAGCTGTGTGAACTCATAGAATGAAGGTGTGTGAAGTCACAATGGAGATGTGTGAAGTCATAGAATGGTGGATTTTGAAGTCACAGAATGTAGTTGTGTGAAGTCATAGAATATAGGTGTGTGAAGTTAGATTAGAGGTATGTGAAGTCACAAAATGGAGGTGTGTAAACTCAGAAATGAGGTATGTGAAGTCACAGAATGGAGGTGTGTGAAGTCACAGAATTGAGGTGTTTGAAGTCAGAATGCAGGTGTGTGAATTCAGAATGGAGGTGTGTGAAGTTAGAGAATGGACGTGTGTGAAGTCACAATGCAGGTGTGTGAACTGATAGAACGTAGCTGTGTGAAGTCACAATGGAGGTGTGTGAAGTCACAGAATGGAGGTGTGTGAAGTCAGAATGGAGGTGTGAAGTCATCTAATAGAGGTGGGTGAAGTCATAGAAAGGAGGTGTGGGAAGTCGTAGAATGGAGCAGTGTGAAGTCATAGAGTGGAGGTGAGTGAAGTCACAGATTCGAGGTCTGTGAAGTCATAGAATAGAGGTGTGTGAAGTCAGAATGGAGGTGTGTGAAGTCATAGAATGGAGGTATGTGAACTCATACAATGGAGGTGTGTGATGTCACAATGGAAGTGTGTGAAGTCACAGAATGGAGGTGTGTGAAGTCATACATTGGTGTGTGAAGTCAGAATGGAGGTGTGTGAAGTCACAGAATGGAGGTGTGTGAACTCAGATTGGAGGTGTGTGAAGTCATAGATGGAGGTGTGTGAAGTCATAGTATGGAGTTGTGTGAAATCATAGAATGGAGTTTTGTGAATTCACAGAATGGAGGAGTGTGAAGTCAGAATGGCGGAGTGTGAAGTCATAGAATGGAGGTGTGTGAAGTTAGAATGGAGGTGTGTGAACTCATAGAATGGAGGTGTGTGAAGTCATAATGGAGGTGTGTGAAGACATAGAATGTAGGTGTGTGAATTCACAGAATGGAGGTGTGTGAAGTCATAGCATGGAGGTGTGTGAAGTCATAGAATGGATGTTTGTGAAGTAAGAATGAAGGTGTGTGAAGTCATAGAATGGAAGTGTGTGAAGTCACAGAATGGAGGTGTGTGACGTCATAGAATGGAGCTGTATGAATTCAGAATGGAGGTGTGTGAAGTCATAGAATGGAGGTGTGTGCAGTCATAGAATGGATGTTTCTGAAGTAGGAATGAAGGTGTGTGAAGTCAGAGAATGGAGGTGTGTGAAGTCAAAATGGAGGTTTGTGAACTCAAAGAATGGAGCTGTGTGAAGTCATGGAATGGAGCTGTGTGAAGTCCAAGAATGGAGGTGTGTAAAGTCAAACAATGGAGGTGTGTGAAGTCACAGAATGGAGGTGTGTGAAGTCACAGAATAGAGGTGTGTGAAGTCAAAATGGAGGTGTGTGAATTCACAGAATGGAGGTGTGTGAAGTCACAGAATGAACTTGTTTGAAGTCAAAATTGTGGTGTGTGAATTCACAAATGGAGGTGTGTGAAGTCAGAATGGAGCTGAGTGAACTCATAGAATGGAGGTGGTTGAAGGCAGAATGGAAGTGTGTGAACTCGTAGAATGGAGGTGTGTGAGGTCATAATGGAGGTGTGTGAAGTCACAGAATGGAGGTTTGTGAACTCAGATTGGAGGTGTGTGAAGTCATAGATGGAGGTGTGTGAAGTCATAGTATGGAGTTGTGTGAAATCATAGAATGGAGTTTTGTGAATTCACAGAATGGAGGAGTGTGAAGTCAGAATGGTGGCGTGTGAAGTCATAGAATGGAGGTGTGTGAAGTTAGAATGGAGGTGTGTGAACTCATAGAATGGAGGTGTGTGAAGTCATAGCATGGAGGTGTGTGAAGTCATAGAATGGATGTTTGTGAAGTAAGAATGAAGGTGTGTGAAGTCATAGAATGGAAGTGTGTGAAGTCACAGAATGGAGGTGTGTGACGTCATAGAATGGAGCTGTATGAATTCAGAATGGAGGTGTGTGAAGTCATAGAATGGAGGTGTGTGCAGTCATAGAATGGATGTTTCTGAAGTAGGAATGAAGGTGTGTGAAGTCATAGAATGGAGGTGTGTGAAGTCAAAATGGAGGTTTGTGAACTCAAAGAATGGAGCTGTGTGAAGTCATGGAATGGAGGTGTGTGAAGTCCAAGAATGGAGGTGTGTGAAGTCACAGAATGAACTTGTTTGAAGTCAAAATTGTGGTGTGTGAATTCACAAATGGAGGTGTGTGAAGTCAGAATGGAGCTGAGTGAACTCATAGAATGGAGGTGGTTGAAGGCAGAATGGAAGTGTGTGAACTCGTAGAATGGAGGTGTGTGAGGTCATAATGGAGGTGTGTGAAGTCATAGAATGGTGGTTTTTGATGTCAAAGAATGGAGGTGTGTGAAGTCATAGAATGGAGGTGTGTGAACTCAGATTGGAGGTGTGTGAAATCACAGAAGGGAGGTGTGTCAACTCAGAAACGAGGTGTGTGAAGTCATCGAATGGAGGTGTGTGAAGTCACAGAATGAAGGTGTGTGAAGTCATAGAAGGAGGTGTCTGAAGTCACAGAATGGAGGTGTGTGAAGACACAGAATGGAGGTGTGTGAACTCAGAGAGGAGGTGTGTGAAGTCACAGAATGGAGGTGTGTGAAGTCATAGAATGGAAGTGTGTGAAGTCATAGAATGGAGGTGTGTGAAGTGAGAATGGAGGTGTGTGAAGTCACAGAATCGAGGTGTGTGAACCCAGAATGGAGGTGTGTGAAGTCACAGAATGGAGGTTTGTGACGTCATAGAATGGAGGTGTATGAAGTCATAGAATGGATGTTGCTGAAGTAAGAATGAAGGTGTGTGAAGTCATGGAATGCAGGTGTCTGAAGTCATAGAATGGATGTTGCTGAAGTAAGAATGAAGGTGTGTGAACTCATAGAATGGAGGTGTATGAACTCATAGAATTTAGGTGTGTGAATTCATGGAACGGAGGTGTGTGAAGTCAAAGAAGGGAGGTGTATGATGTCAAACAATGGAAGTGTATGAAGTCATAGAATGGAGGTGTGTGAAGTCTTAGAATGGAGGTGTGTGAAGTCATAGAATGGAAGTGTGTGAAGTCACAGAAGGGAGGTGTGTGAAATCACAGAATGGAGGTGTGTAAAGTCACAGAGTGGAGATGTGTGAAGTCAGAATAGAGGTGTGCGAAGTCATAGAATGGAGGTGTGTGAAGTCAGAATGGAGCTGTGTGAACTCATAGAATGAAGGTGTGTGAAGTCACAATGGAGATGTGTGAAGTCATAGAATGGTGGATTTTGAAGTCACAGAATGTAGTTGTGTGAAGTCATAGAATATAGGTGTGTGAAGTTAGATTAGAGGTATGTGAAGTCACACAATGGAGGTGTGTAAATTCAGAAATGAGGTATGTGAAGTCACAGAATGGAGGTGTGTGAAGTCACAGAATTGAGGTGTTTGAAGTCAGAATGCAGGTGTGTGAATTCAGAATGGAGGTGTGTGAAGTTAGAGAATGGATGTGTGTGAAGTCACAATGCAGGTGTGTGAACTGATAGAACGTAGCTGTGTGAAGTCACAATGTAGGTGAGTGAAGTCATAGAATGGAGGTGTGTGAAGTCATAGAATGGAGGTGTGTGAAGTCACAATATGGAGGTGTGTTAAGTCATATAATGGAGGTGTGTGAAGTCACAGAATGGAGGTGTCTGAACTCAGAATGGAGGTGTGTGAAGTCACAGAATGGAGGTGTGTGAAGTCATAGAATGGAGATGTGTGAAGTCACAGAATGGAGGTGTGTGAAGTCACAATGGAGGTGTGTGAAGTCAAAGAATGGATGTGTGTGAAGTCATCGACTGGAGGTGTATGAAGTCATGGAATGGAGGTTTGTGAAGTCACAGAATGGAGGTGTGTGAACTCACAATGGAGGTAGGTGAAGTCACAGAATGGAGGTGTGTGAAATCGTAGAATGGAGGTGTGTGAAGTCAGAGAATCAAGGTGTGTGAAGTCACAGAATGGAGGTGTGTGAACTCACAATGGAGGTAGGTGAAGTCACAGAATGGAGGTGTGTGAAGTCATAGAATGGAAGTGTGTGAAGTCATAGAATGTAGGTGTGTGATGTCAGAATGGAGGTGTGTGAAGTCACAGAATGGAGGTGTGTGACGTCATAAATGTTGGTGTGTGAAGTCATACAATGGAGGTGTGAAGTCATAGAATGGAAGTGTGAAGTCACAGAATGGAGGTTTGTGAAGTCACAGAAGGCAGGTGTGTGAAGTCAGAGAATAGTGTTGTGTGAATTCACAATGGAGGTGTGTGAATTCATAGAATGGAGGTTTGTGAAGTCAAACAATGGAAGTGTGTGAAGTCATAGAATGGATGTGTGTGAAGTCAAAATGGTGGTGTGTGAAGTCAGAGAATGGCGGTGTGTGAAGTCAAAGAATGGACGTGTGTGAAGTCAAAATTGTGGTGTGTGAAATCACAACTGCAGGTGTGTGAAGTCACAGAATGGAGGTGTGTGAAGTCACAATGGAGGTGTGTGAAGTCAAAGAATGGATGTGTGTGAAGTCATAGACTGGAGGTGTATGAAGTCATGGAATGGAGGTTTGTGAAGTCAAACATTGGAAGCGTGTGAAGTTACAGAATGGAGGTGTGTGAAGTCATAGAATGGAGGTGTGTGAAATCAGAGAATGGAGGTGTGTGAAGTCAGAATGCAGGTGTGTGAAGTCATAGAATGGAGGTGTGTGAAGTCATAGAATGGAGGTCTGTGAAGTCATAGATTGGAAGCGTGTGAAGTCATAGAATGGAGGTGTGTGAAGTCATAGATTGAAGGTGTGGGGAAGTCATAGTATGGAGGTGTGTGATGTCACAGAATGGAGGTGTGTGAATCACAGAATGGAGTTGTGTGAAGTCACAATGGACGTGTGTGAAGTCATAGAATGGAGGTTTGTGAAATCAAAGAATGGAGCTCTGTGAAGTAACCGAATGGAGTTGTGTGAGCTCAGAATGGAGGTGTGTGAAGTCAGAAAATGGAGGTGTTTGAAGTCATAGAATAGAGGTGTGTGAAGTCACAGAATGGAGGTATCTGAAGTCAGAATCGAGGTGTGAAGTCATAGAATAGAGGTGGGTGAAGTCATAGAAAGGAGGTGTGGGAAGTCATAGACTGGAGGTGTGTGAACTCAGATTGAAGGTGTGTGAAATCACAGAAAGCAGGTGTGTCAACTCAGAAACGAGCTGTGTGAAGTCATAGAATGGAGGTGTGTGAAGTCATAGAATCAAAGTGTGTGAAATCATAGAATGGAGGTGTGTGAAGTCAGAATGGAGATGTGTGAAGTCATAGAATGGAGTTGTGTGAAGTCACAATGCAGGTGTGTGAACTCATAGAATTGAGGTGGGTGAAGTCACAAATCAGGTGTGTGAAGTCATAGAATGGAGGGGTGTGAAGTCATAGATTGGAGGTGTGTTAAGTCATAGAATGGAGGTGTGGAAGTCACAGAATGGAGGTGTGTGAAGTCACAGAATGGAGGTGTGTGAACTGAGAATGGAGGTGTGTGAAGTCCAAGAATGGAGGTGTGTGAAGTCACAGAATGAACTTGTTTGAAGTCAAAATTGTGGTGTGTGAATTCACAAATGGAGGTGTGTGAAGTCAGAATGGAGCTGAGTGAACTCATAGAATGGAGGTGGTTGAAGGCAGAATGGAAGTGTGTGAACTCGTAGAATGGAGGTGTGTGAGGTCATAATGGAGGTGTGTGAAGTCATAGAATGGTGGTTTTTGATGTCAAAGAATGGAGGTGTGTGAAGTCATAGAATGGAGGTGTGTGAACTCAGATTGGAGGTGTGTGAAATCACAGAAGGGAGGTGTGTCAACTCAGAAACGAGGTGTGTGAAGTCATCGAATGGAGGTGTGTGAAGTCACAGAATGAAGGTGTGTGAAGTCATAGAAGGAGGTGTCTGAAGTCACAGAATGGAGGTGTGTGAAGACACAGAATGGAGGTGTGTGAAGTCATAGAATGGAAGTGTGTGAAGTCATAGAATGGAGGTGTGTGAAGTGAGAATGGAGGTGTGTGAAGTCACAGAATCGAGGTGTGTGAACCCAGAATGGAGGTGTGTGAAGTCACAGAATGGAGGTTTGTGACGTCATAGAATGGAGGTGTATGAAGTCATAGAATGGATGTTGCTGAAGTAAGAATGAAGGTGTGTGAAGTCATGGAATGCAGGTGTCTGAAGTCATAGAATGGATGTTGCTGAAGTAAGAATGAAGGTGTGTGAACTCATAGAATGGAGGTGTATGAACTCATAGAATTTAGGTGTGTGAATTCATGGAACGGAGGTGTGTGAAGTCAAAGAAGGGAGGTGTATGATGTCAAACAATGGAAGTGTATGAAGTCATAGAATGGAGGTGTGTGAAGTCTTAGAATGGAGGTGTGTGAAGTCATAGAATGGAAGTGTGTGAAGTCACAGAAGGGAGGTGTGTGAAATCACAGAATGGAGGTGTGTAAAGTCACAGAGTGGAGATGTGTGAAGTCAGAATAGAGGTGTGCGAAGTCATAGAATGGAGGTGTGTGAAGTCAGAATGGAGCTGTGTGAACTCATAGAATGAAGGTGTGTGAAGTCACAATGGAGATGTGTGAAGTCATAGAATGGTGGATTTTGAAGTCACAGAATGTAGTTGTGTGAAGTCATAGAATATAGGTGTGTGAAGTTAGATTAGAGGTATGTGAAGTCACACAATGGAGGTGTGTAAATTCAGAAATGAGGTATGTGAAGTCACAGAATGGAGGTGTGTGAAGTCACAGAATTGAGGTGTTTGAAGTCAGAATGCAGGTGTGTGAATTCAGAATGGAGGTGTGTGAAGTTAGAGAATGGACGTGTGTGAAGTCACAATGCAGGTGTGTGAACTGATAGAACGTAGCTGTGTGAAGTCACAATGTAGGTGTGTGAAGTCATAGAATGGAGGTGTGTGAAGTCATAGAATGGAGGTGTGTGAAGTCACAATATGGAGGTGTGTTAAGTCATATAATGGAGGTGTGTGAAGTCACAGAATGGAGGTGTCTGAACTCAGAATGGAGGTGTGTGAAGTCACAGAATGGAGGTGTGTGAAGTCATAGAATGGAGATGTGTGAAGTCACAGAATGGAGGTGTGTGAAGTCACAATGGAGGTGTGTGAAGTCAAAGAATGGATGTGTGTGAAGTCATCGACTGGAGGTGTATGAAGTCATGGAATGGAGGTTTGTGAAGTCACAGAATGGAGGTGTGTGAACTCACAATGGAGGTAGGTGAAGTCACAGAATGGAGGTGTGTGAAGTCATAGAATGGAAGTGTGTGAATCACAGAATGGAGTTGTGTGAAGTCACAATGGACGTGTGTGAAGTCATAGAATGGAGGTTTGTGAAATCAAAGAATGGAGCTCTGTGAAGTAACCGAATGGAGTTGTGTGAGCTCAGAATGGAGGTGTGTGAAGTCAGAAAATGGAGGTGTTTGAAGTCATAGAATAGAGGTGTGTGAAGTCACAGAATGGAGGTATCTGAAGTCAGAATCGAGGTGTGAAGTCATAGAATAGAGGTGGGTGAAGTCATAGAAAGGAGGTGTGGGAAGTCATAGACTGGAGGTGTGTGAACTCAGATTGAAGGTGTGTGAAATCACAGAAAGCAGGTGTGTCAACTCAGAAACGAGCTGTGTGAAGTCATAGAATGGAGGTGTGTGAAGTCATAGAATCGAAGTGTGTGAAATCATAGAATGGAGGTGTGTGAAGTCAGAATGGAGATGTGTGAAGTCATAGAATGGAGTTGTGTGAAGTCACAATGCAGGTGTGTGAACTCATAGAATTGAGGTGGGTGAAGTCACAAATCAGGTGTGTGAAGTCATAGAATGGAGGGGTGTGAAGTCATAGATTGGAGGTGTGTTAAGTCATAGAATGGAGGTGTGGAAGTCACAGAATGGAGGTGTGTGAAGTCACAGAATGGAGGTGTGTGAACTGAGAATGGAGGTGTGTGAAGTCACAGAATGGAGGTGGGTGAAGTCATACAATGGAGGTGTGAGAAGTCACAGAATGGAGGGGTGTGAATTCATAGAAGGGAGGTGTGTGAAGTCATAGAATGGAGGTGTGTGAAGTCACATAATGGAGGTGTGTGAAGTCACAGAATGGAGATGTGTGAAGACACAGAATGGAAGTGGGTGAACTCAAAATGGAGGTGTGTGAAGTCACAGAATGGAGGTGTGTGAATTCATAGAAGGGAGGTGTGTGAAGTCATAGAATGGAGGTGTGTGAAGTCACAGAATGGAAGTGTGTGAAGTCAAAATGGAGGTGTGTGAAGTCAGAGAATGGAGGTGTGTGACGTCAATGAATGGACTTGTGTGAAGTCAAAATTGTGGTGTGTGTAGTCAAAGAATGGATGTGGGTGAAGTCACAGAATGGAGGTGTGTGAAGTCAAAATGGAGGTGTGTGAAGTCAAAGAATGTATGTGAAGTCATAGAATGGAGGTGTATGAAGTCATGGAATGGAGGTGTGTGAAGTCAAACATTGGAAGTGTGTGAAGTTACAGAATGGAGGTGTGTGAAGTCATAGAATGGAGGTGTGAGAAGTCATAGAATGGAAGTGTGTGAAGTCACAGAAGGGAGGTGTGTGAAATCACAGAATGGAGGTGTGTAAAGTCACAGAGTGGAGATGTGTGAAGTCAGAATAGAGGTGTGCGAAGTCATAGAATGGAGGTGTGTGAAGTCAGAATGGAGCTGTGTGAACTCATAGAATGAAGTTGTGTGAAGTCACAATGGAGATGTGTGAAGTCATAGAATGGTGGATTTTGAAGTCACAGAATGTAGTTGTGTGAAGTCATAGAATATAGGTGTGTGAAGTTAGATTAGAGGTATGTGAAGTCACACAATGGAGGTGTGTAAATTCAGAAATGAGGTATGTGAAGTCACAGAATGGAGGTGTGTGAAGTCACAGAATTGAGGTGTTTGAAGTCAGAATGCAGGTGTGTGAATTCAGAATGGAGGTGTGTGAAGTTAGAGAATGGACGTGTGTGAAGTCACAATGCAGGTGTGTGAACTGATAGAACGTAGCTGTGTGAAGTCACAATGTAGGTGTGTGAAGTCATAGAATGGAGGTGTGTGAAGTCATAGAATGGAGGTGTGTGAAGTCACAATATGGAGGTGTGTTAAGTCATATAATGGAGGTGTGTGAAGTCACAGAATGGAGGTGTCTGAACTCAGAATGGAGGTGTGTGAAGTCACAGAATGGAGGTGTGTGAAGTCATAGAATGGAGATGTGTGAAGTCACAGAATGGAGGTGTGTGAAGTCACAATGGAGGTGTGTGAAGTCAAAGAATGGATGTGTGTGAAGTCATCGACTGGAGGTGTATGAAGTCATGGAATGGAGGTTTGTGAAGTCACAGAATGGAGGTGTGTGAACTCACAATGGAGGTAGGTGAAGTCACAGAATGGAGGTGTGTGAAATCGTAGAATGGAGGTGTGTGAAGTCAGAGAATCAAGGTGTGTGAAGTCACAGAATGGAGGTGTGTGAACTCACAATGGAGGTAGGTGAAGTCACAGAATGGAGGTGTGTGAAGTCATAGAATGGAAGTGTGTGAAGTCATAGAATGTAGGTGTGTGATGTCAGAATGGAGGTGTGTGAAGTCACAGAATGGAGGTGTGTGACGTCATAAATGTTGGTGTGTGAAGTCATACAATGGAGGTGTGAAGTCATAGAATGGAAGTGTGAAGTCACAGAATGGAGGTTTGTGAAGTCACAGAAGGCAGGTGTGTGAAGTCAGAGAATAGTGTTGTGTGAATTCACAATGGAGGTGTGTGAATTCATAGAATGGAGGTTTGTGAAGTCAAACAATGGAAGTGTGTGAAGTCATAGAATGGATGTGTGTGAAGTCAAAATGGTGGTGTGTGAAGTCAGAGAATGGCGGTGTGTGAAGTCAAAGAATGGACGTGTGTGAAGTCAAAATTGTGGTGTGTGAAATCACAACTGCAGGTGTGTGAAGTCACAGAATGGAGGTGTGTGAAGTCACAATGGAGGTGTGTGAAGTCAAAGAATGGATGTGTGTGAAGTCATAGACTGGAGGTGTATGAAGTCATGGAATGGAGGTTTGTGAAGTCAAACATTGGAAGCGTGTGAAGTTACAGAATGGAGGTGTGTGAAGTCATAGAATGGAGGTGTGTGAAATCAGAGAATGGAGGTGTGTGAAGTCAGAATGCAGGTGTGTGAAGTCATAGAATGGAGGTGTGTGAAGTCATAGAATGGAGGTCTGTGAAGTCATAGATTGGAAGCGTGTGAAGTCATAGAATGGAGGTGTGTGAAGTCATAGATTGAAGGTGTGGGGAAGTCATAGTATGGAGGTGTGTGAAGTCACAGAATGGAGGTGTGTGAATCACAGAATGGAGTTGTGTGAAGTCACAATGGACGTGTGTGAAGTCATAGAATGGAGGTTTGTGAAATCAAAGAATGGAGCTCTGTGAAGTAACCGAATGGAGTTGTGTGAGCTCAGAATGGAGGTGTGTGAAGTCAGAAAATGGAGGTGTTTGAAGTCATAGAATAGAGGTGTGTGAAGTCACAGAATGGAGGTATCTGAAGTCAGAATCGAGGTGTGAAGTCATAGAATAGAGGTGGGTGAAGTCATAGAAAGGAGGTGTGGGAAGTCATAGACTGGAGGTGTGTGAACTCAGATTGAAGGTGTGTGAAATCACAGAAAGCAGGTGTGTCAACTCAGAAACGAGCTGTGTGAAGTCATAGAATGGAGGTGTGTGAAGTCATAGAATCGAAGTGTGTGAAATCATAGAATGGAGGTGTGTGAAGTCAGAATGGAGATGTGTGAAGTCATAGAATGGAGTTGTGTGAAGTCACAATGCAGGTGTGTGAACTCATAGAATTGAGGTGGGTGAAGTCACAAATCAGGTGTGTGAAGTCATAGAATGGAGGGGTGTGAAGTCATAGATTGAAGGTGTGTTAAGTCATAGAATGGAGGTGTGGAAGTCACAGAATGGAGGTGTGTGAAGTCACAGAATGGAGGTGTGTGAACTGAGAATGGAGGTGTGTGAAGTCACAGAATGGAGGTGGGTGAAGTCATACAATGGAGGTGTGAGAAGTCACAGAATGGAGGGGTGTGAATTCATAGAAGGGAGGTGTGTGAAGTCATAGAATGGAGGTGTGTGAAGTCACATAATGGAGGTGTGTGAAGTCACAGAATGGAGATGTGTGAAGACACAGAATGGAAGTGGGTGAACTCAAAATGGAGGTGTGTGAAGTCACAGAATGGAGGTGTGTGAATTCATAGAAGGGAGGTGTGTGAAGTCATAGAATGGAGGTGTGTGAAGTCACAGAATGGAAGTGTGTGAAGTCAAAATGGAGGTGTGTGAAGTCAGAGAATGGAGGTGTGTGACGTCAATGAATGGACTTGTGTGAAGTCAAAATTGTGGTGTGTGTAGTCAAAGAATGGATGTGGGTGAAGTCACAGAATGGAGGTGTGTGAAGTCAAAATGGAGGTGTGTGAAGTCAAAGAATGTATGTGAAGTCATAGAATGGAGGTGTATGAAGTCATGGAATGGAGGTGTGTGAAGTCAAACATTGGAAGTGTGTGAAGTTACAGAATGGAGGTGTGTGAAGTCATAGAATGGAGGTGTGAGAAGTCAGAGAATGGAGGTGTGTGAAGTCAGAATGCAGGTGTGTGAAGTCAAAGAATGGAGGTGTGTGAAGTCATAGATTGGAAGTGTGTGAAGTCATAGATTGGAGGTGTGTGAAGTCACAGAGGGAGGTGTGTGAAGTCACAGAATGGAGATCTGTGAAGTCATAGTGGAGGTGTGTGAAGTCATAGAATGGAGGTGTGTGAGGTCATAGAATGGATGTTTCTGAAATAAGAATGACGGTGTGTGAAGTCATAGAATGGAGGTGTGTGAAGTCATAGAATGGAGGTGTGTGAAGTCACAGAATGGAGGTGTGTGAAGTCAGAATGGAGGTGTGAAGTCATAGAATAGAGGTGGGTGAAGTCATAGAAAGGAGTTGTGGGAAGTCATAGAATAGAGGAGTGTGAAGTCATAGAATGGAGGTGAGTGAAGTCACAGATCCGAGGTCTGTGAAGTCATAGAATGGAGCTGTGTGATGTCAGAATTGGGGAGTGTGAAGTCCTAGAATGGATGTGCGTGAACTCATGGAATCGAGGTGTGTGACGTCACAATGGAAGTGTGTGAAGTCACAGAATGGAGGTGTGTGAAGTCATATATTGGAGGTGTGTGATGTCAGAATGGAGGTGTGTGAAGTCACAGAATGGAGGTGTGTGAACTCAGAATGGAGGTGTTTGAAGTCATAGATGGAGGTGTGTGAAGTCACAGTAATGAGGTGTGTGAAATCATAGAATGGAATTTTGTGAATTCACAGAATGGAGCTGTGTGAAGTCAGAATGGGGGAGTGTGAAGTCATAGAATGGAGGTGTGTGAAGTCAGAATGGAGGTGTGTGAACTCATAGAATGGACGTGTGTGAAGTCACAATGGAGGTGTGTGAAGACATAGAATGGAGGTGTGTGAAATCACAGAATGGAGGTGTGTGAAGTCAAAGAATGGAGGTGTGTGAAGTCATAGAATGGAGGTGTGTGAAGTCATAGAATGGAGGTGTGTGAAGTCAAAATGGAGGTGTGTGAACTCATAGAATGGAGGTGTGTGAAGTCACAGAATGGAGGTGTGTGAAGTCAGAATGGAGGTGTGAAGTCATAGAATGGGTGTGGGTGAAGTCATGGAAAGGAGGTGTGGGAAGTCATAGAATGAAGAAGTGTGAAGTCATAGAGTGGAGTTGAGTGAAGTCACATATTCAAAGTCTGTGAAGTCATAGAATGGAGGTTTGTGAAGTCAGAATGGAGGTGTATGAACTCATAGAATGGAGGTGTGTGAAGTCACAATGGAGGTGTGTGAAGTCATAGAATGGGGGTGTGTGAAATCAGAGAATGGTGGTGTGTGAAGTCAGAATGCAGGTGTGTGAAGTCATAGAATGGAGGTGTGTGAAGTCATAGAATGGAGGTGTGGGAAGTCATACATTGGAAGCGTGTGAAGTCATAGAATGGAGGTGTGTGAAGTCATAGATTGAAGGTGTGGGGAAGTCATAGTATGGAGGTGTGTGAAGTCACAGAATGGAGGTGTGTGAAATCACAGAATGGAGTTCTGTGAAGTCACAATGGAGGTGTGTGAAGTCATAGGATGGAGGTGTGTGAAATCAAAGAATGGAGGTTTGTGCAGTCGTAGAATTGATTATGTGTGGAATCAGAGAATGGAGGTGTGTGAAGTCACAGAATGGAGTTGTGTAAAGTCACAGAGTAGAGGTGTGTGAAGTCACAGAATGGAGGTTTGTGAAGTCATAGAATGGAGGTGTGTGAAGTCACAGAATGCAGGTATGTGAAGTCAGAATAGAGGTGTGCGAAGTCATAGAATGGAGGTGTGTGAAGTCAGAATGGAGCTGTGTGATGTCATAGAATGGATGTGTGTGAAGTCAGAATGGAGGTGTGTAAACTCATAGAATGGAGGTGTATGAAGTCACAATGGAGGTGTGTGAAGTCACAGAATGGATGTGTGTGAACTCATAAAGTAGGTGTGTGAAGTCATAGAATGGAGGTCTGTGAAGTCATAGAATGGAGGTGTGTGAAATCATAGAATGGAGGTTTGTGAACTCACAGAATTGAGGTGTGTGAAGACAGAATGGAGGTGTGTGAAGTCAGAATGGAGGTGTGTGAAGTCAGATAATGGACGTGTGTGAAGTCAAAATGCAGGTGTGTGAAGTCATAGAATGGAGGTGTGTGAAGTCATAGAATGGAGGTGGTGAAGTGACAGAATGGAGGTGTGTGAAGTCACAGAATGGTGGTGTGTGAAGTCATAGAATGGAGGGGTGTGAAGTCATAGAATGGAGGTGTGTTAAGTCATAGAATGGAGGTGTGGAGTCACAGAATGGAGGTGAGTGAAGTCACAGAATGGAGGTGTGTGAACTGAGAATGGAGGTGTGTGAAGTCACAGAATGGAGGTGGGTGAAGTCATACAATGGAGGTGTGTGAAGTCAGAAGGGAGGTGTGTGAAGTCACAGAATGGATATGTGTGAACTCAGAATGGAGGTGTGGGAAGTCACAGAATGGAGATTTGTGAAGTCATAGAATGGAGGTGTGTGAGGTCATAGAATGGATGTTTCTGAAGTAAGAATGAAGGTGTGTGAAGTCATAGAATGGAGGTGTGTGAAGTCATAGAATGCAGGTGTGTGAAGTCACAGAATGGAGGTGTGTGAAGTCAGAATGGAGGTGTGAAGTCATAGAATAGAGGTGGGTGAAGTCATAGAAAGGAGTTGTGGGAAGTCATAGAATAGAGGAGTGTGAAGTCATAGAATGGAGGTGAGTGAAGTCACAGATCCGAGGTCTTGAAGTCATAGAATGCAGCTGTGTGATGTCAGAATTGAGGATTGTGTAGTCCTAGAATGGATGTGTGTGAACTCATAGAATGGAGGTGTGTGATGTCACAATGGAAGTGTGTGAACTCACAGAATGGAGGTGTGTGAAGTCATATATTGGAGGTGTGTGAAGTCAGAATGGAGGTGTGTGAAGTCACAGAATGGAGGTGTGTGAACTCAGAATGGAGGTGTTTGAAGTCATAGATCGAGGTGTGTGAAGTCACAGTATGAAGGTTTGTGAAATCATAGAATGGAATTTTGTGAATTCACAGAATGGAGCTGTGTGAAGTCAGAATGGAGGAGTGTGAAGTCATAGAATGGAGGTGTGTGAAGTCAGAATGGAGGTGTGTGAACTCATAGAATGGACGTGTGTGAAGTCACAATGGAGGTGTGTGAAGACAGAGAATGGAGGTGTGTGAAGTCACAGAATGGAGGTGTGTGAAGTCATAGAATGGAGGTGTGTGAAGTCATAGAATGGAGGTGTGTGAAGTCATAGAACGGATGTTTCTGAAGTAAGAATGAAGGTGTGTGAAGTCATAGAATGGAGGTGTGTGAAGTCAAAATGGAGGTGTGTGAACTCATAGAATGGAGGTGTGTGAAGTCACAGAATGGAGGTGTGTGAAGTCAGAATGGAGGTGTGAAGTCATAGAATGGGGGTGGGTGAAGTCATGGAAAGGAGGTGTGGGAAGTCATAGAATGGAGAAGTTTGAAGTCATAGAGTGGAGGTGAGTGAAGTCACATATTCAAAGTCTGTGAAGTCATAGAATGGAGGTTTGTGAAGTCAGAATGGAGGTGCATGAACTCATAGAATGGAGGTGTGTGAAGTCACAATGGAGGTGTGTGAAGTCATAGAATGGGGGTGTGTGAAATCAGAGAATGGAGGTGTGTGAAGTCAGAATGCAGGTGTGTAAAGTCATAGAATGGAGGTGTGTGAAGTCATAGAATGGAGGTGTGTGAAGTCATAGATTGGAAGCGTGTGAAGTCATAGAATGGAGGTGTGTGAAGCTATAAATTGAAGGTGTGGGGAAGTCATAGTATGGAGGTGTGTGAAGTCACAGAAATGGAGGTGTGTGAAGTCACAGAATGGAGTTGTGTGAAGTCACAATGGAGGTGTGTGAAGTCATAGGATGGAGGTGTGTGAAATCAAAGAATGGAGGTTTGTGAAGTCATAGAATGGATTGTGTGTGAAATCACAGAAAGGAGGTGTGTGAAGTCACAGAATGGAGGTGTGTAAAGTCACAGAGTGGAGGTGTGTGAAGTCACACAATGGAGGTTTGTGAAGGCATAGAATGGAGGTGTGTGAAGTCACAGAATGCAGGTGTGTGAAGTCAGAATAGAGGTGTGCGAAGTCATAGAATGGAGGTGTGTGAAGTCAGAATGGAGCTGTGTGAAGTCATAGAATGGATGTGTGTGAAGTCAGAATGGAGGTGTGTGAACTCATAGAATGGAGGTGTATGAAGTCACAATGGAGGTGTGTGAAGTCACAGAATGGATGTGTGTGAACTCAGAAAGGAGGTGTGTCAAGTCATAGAATGGAGGTCTGTGAAGTCCTAGAATGGAGGTGTGTGAAATCATAGAATGGAGGTGTGTGAAGTCACAGAATTGAGGTGTGTGAAGACAGAATGGAGGTGTGTGAAGACAGAATGGAGGTGTGTGAAGTCAGATAATGGAGGTGTGTGAAGTCACAATGCAGGTGTGTGAAGTCATAGAATGGAGGTGTGTGAAGTCATAGAATGGAGGTGTGTGAAGTCACAGAATGGTGGTGTGTGAAGTCATAGAATGGAGGGGTGTGAAGTCACAGTATGGAGGTGTGTTAAGTCATAGAATGGAGGTGTGGAAGTCACAGAATGGAGGTGTGTGAAGTCACAGAATGGAGGTGTGTGAACTGAGAATGGAGGTGTGTGAAGTCACAGAATGGAGATGTGTGGAGTCATACAATGGAGGTGTGTGAAGTCACAGAATGGAGGGGTGTGAATTCATAGAAGGGAGGTGTGTGAAGTCATAGAATGGAGGTGTGTGAAGTCACATAATGGAGGTGTGTGAAGTCACAGAATGGAGGTGTGTGAAGACACAGAATTGAAGTGGGTGAACTCAAAATGGAGGTGTGTGAAGTCACAGAATGGAGGTGTGTGAATTCATAGAAGGGAGGTGTGTGAAGTCACAGAATGGAAGTGTGTGAAGTCAAAATGGAGGTGTGTGAAGTCAGAGAATGGAGGTGTGTGAAGTCAATGAATGGACTTGTGTGAAGTCAAAATTCTGGTGTGTGAAGTCAAAGAATGGATGTGTGTGAAGTCACAGAATGGAGGTGTGAGAAGTCAAAATGGTGGTGTGTGAAGTCAAAGAATGGATGTGTTTGAAGTCATAGAATGGAGGTGTATGTAGTCATGGAATGGAGGTGTGTGAAGTCAAACATTGGAAGTGTGTGAAGTTACAGAATGGAGGTGTGTGAAGTCATAGAATGGAGGTGTGTGAAGTCATAGAATGGAGGTGTGTGAAGTCAGAATGCAGGTGTGTGAAGTCATAGAATGGAGGTGTGTGAAGTCATAGATTGGAAGTGTGTGAAGTCATAAATTGGAGGTGTGTGAAGTCACAGAGGGAGGTGTGTGAAGTCACAGAATGGAGTTCTGTGAAGTCACAGTGGAGGTGTGTGAAGTCATAGAATGGAGGTGTGTGAAGTCATAGATTGGAAGTGTGTGAAGTCATAAATTGGAGGTGTGTGAAGTCACAGAGGGAGGTGTGTGAAGTCACAGAATGGAGTTCTGTGAAGTCGCAGTGGAGGTGTGTGAAGTCATAGAATGGAGGTGTATGAAGTCAAAGAATGGAGGTGTGTGAAGTCATAGAATGGAGGTGTGTGAAGTCACAGCATGGAGGTGTGTGAAGTCAGAATGGAGATGTGTGAAGTCATAGAATGGAGGTGTTTGAAGTCACAATGCAGGTGTGTGAACTCATAGAATGGAGGTGGGTGAAGTCACAATGCAGGTGTGTGACGTCATAGAATGGAGTTGTGTGAACTCAGAAAGGAGAGGTGTGAAGTCACAGAATAGAGTTGTGTATTCATAGAATGGAGGTGTGTGAAGTCAGAATGGAGGTGTGTGAACTCATAGAATGGAGGTGTATGAAGTCACAATGGAGGTGTGTGAAGTCACAGAATGGATGTGTGTGAACTCAGAAAGGAGGTGTGTCAAGTCATAGAATGGAGGTCTGTGAAGTCCTAGAATGGAGGTGTGTGAAATCATAGAATGGAGGTGTGTGAAGTCACAGAATTGAGGTGTGTGAAGACAGAATGGAGGTGTGTGAAGACAGAATGGAGGTGTGTGAAGTCAGATAATGGAGGTGTGTGAAGTCACAATGCAGGTGTGTGAAGTCATAGAATGGAGGTGTGTGAAGTCATAGAATGGAGGTGTGTGAAGTCACAGAATGGTGGTGTGTGAAGTCATAGAATGGAGGGGTGTGAAGTCACAGAATGGAGGTGTGTTAAGTCATAGAATGGAGGTGTGGAAGTCACAGAATGGAGGTGTGTGAAGTCACAGAATGGAGGTGTGTGAAGTGAGAATGGAGGTGTGTGAAGTCACAGAATGGAGGTGTGTGAAGTCATACAATGGAGGTGTGTGAAGTCACAGAATGGAGGGGTGTGAATTCATAGAAGGGAGGTGTGTGAAGTCATAGAATGGAGGTGTGTGAAGTCACATAATGGAGGTGTGTGAAGTCACAGAATGGAGGTGTGTGAAGACACAGAATTGAAGTGGGTGAACTCAAAATGGAGGTGTGTGAAGTCACAGAATGGAGGTGTGTGAATTCATAGAAGGGAGGTGTGTGAAGTCACAGAATGGAAGTGTGTGAAGTCAAAATGGAGGTGTGTGAAGTCAGAGAATGGAGGTGTGTGAAGTCAATGAATGGACTTGTGTGAAGTCAAAATTTTGGTGTGTGAAGTCAAAGAATGGATGTGTGTGAAGTCACAGAATGGAGGTGTGAGAAGTCAAAATGGTGGTGTGTGAAGTCAAAGAATGGATGTGTTTGAAGTCATAGAATGGAGGTGTATGAAGTCATGGAATGGAGGTGTGTGAAGTCAAACATTGGAAGTGTGTGAAGTTACAGAATGGAGGTGTGTGAAGTCATAGAATGGAGGTGTGTGAAGTCATAGAATGGAGGTGTGTGAAGTCAGAATGCAGGTGTGTGAAGTCATAGAATGGAGGTGTGTGAAGTCATAGATTGGAAGTGTGTGAAGTCATAAATTGGAGGTGTGTGAAGTCACAGAGGGAGGTGTGTGAAGTCACAGAATGGAGTTCTGTGAAGTCACAGTGGAGGTGTGTGAAGTCATAGAATGGAGGTGTGTGAAGTCATAGATTGGAAGTGTGTGAAGTCATAAATTGGAGGTGTGTGAAGTCACAGAGGGAGGTGTGTGAAGTCACAGAATGGAGTTCTGTGAAGTCGCAGTGGAGGTGTGTGAAGTCATAGAATGGAGGTGTATGAAGTCAAAGAATGGAGGTGTGTGAAGTCATAGAATGGAGGTGTGTGAAGTCACAGCATGGAGGTGTGTGAAGTCAGAATGGAGATGTGTGAAGTCATAGAATGGAGGTGTTTGAAGTCACAATGCAGGTGTGTGAACTCATAGAATGGAGGTGGGTGAAGTCACAATGCAGGTGTGTGAAGTCATAGAATGGAGTTTTGTGAACTCAGAAAGGAGAGGTGTGAAGTCACAGAATAGAGTTGTGTATTCATAGAATGGAGGTGTGTGAAGTCAGAATGGAGATGTGTGAAGTCATATAATGGAGGTGTGTGAAGTCACAGAATGGAGGTGTGTGAATTCATAGAATGGATGTGTGTGAAGTCATAGAATGGAGGTGTGTGAAGTCACAGAATGGAGGTGTGTGAAGTAACAGAATGGAGGTGTGTGAACTCACAGAATGGAGATGGGTGAACTCAGATTGGAGGTGTGGGAAGTCACAGAATGGAGATTTGTGAAGTCATGGAATGGAGGTCTGTGAGGTCATAGAATGGATGTTTCTGAAATAAGAATGACGGTGTGTGAAGTCATAGAATGGAGTTGTGTGTAGTCATAGAAAGGAGTTGTGGGAAGTCATAGAATAGAGGAGTGTGAAGTCCTAGAATGGAGGTGAGTGAAGTCACAGATCCGAGGTCTGTGAAGTCATAGAATGGAGCTGTGTGATGTCAGAATTGAGGAGTGTGAAGTCCTAGAATGGATGTGCGTGAACTCATAGAATGGAGGTGTGTGACGTCACAATGGAAGTGTGTAGTGTCACAGAATGGAGGTGTGTGAAGTCATATATTGGAGGTGTGTGAAGTCAGAATGGAGGTGTGTGAAGTCACAGAATGGAGGTGTGTGAACTCAGTATGGAGGTGTTTGAAGTCATAGATGGAGGTGTGTGAAGTCACAGTATGGAGGTGTGTGAAGTCATAGATTGAAGGTGTGGGGAAGTCATAGTATGGAGGTGTGTGAAGTCACAGAATGGAGGTGTGTGAAATCACAGAATGGAGTTCTGTGAAGTCACAATGGAGGTGTGTGAAGTCATAGGGTGGAGGTGTGTGAAATCAAAGAATGGAGGTTTGTGCAGTCGTAGAATGGATTGTGTGTGAAATCAGAGAATGGAGGTGTGTGAAGTCACAGAATGGAGTTGTGTAAAGTCACAGAGTAGAGGTGTGTGAAGTCACAGAATGGAGGTTTGTGAAGTCATAGAATGGAGGTGTGTGAAGTCACAGAATGCAGGTATGTGAAGTCAGAATAGAGGTGTGCGAAGTCATAGAATGGAGGTGTGTGAAGTCAGAATGGAGCTGTGTGATGTCATAGAATGGATGTGTGTGAAGTCAGAATGGAGGTGTGTAAACTCATAGAATGGAGGTGTATGAAGTCACAATGGAGGTGTGTGAAGTCACAGAATGGATTTGTGTGAACTCATAAAGTAGGTGTGTGAAGTCATAGAATGGAGGTCTGTGAAGTCATAGAATGGAGGTGTGTGAAATCATAGAATGGAGGTTTGTGAACTCACAGAATTGAGGTGTGTGAAGACAGAATGGAGGTGTGTGAAGTCAGAATGGAGGTGTGTGAAGTCAGATAATGGACGTGTGTGAAGTCAAAATGCAGGTGTGTGAAGTCATAGAATGGAGGTGTGTGAAGTCATAGAATGGAGGTGGTGAAGTGACAGAATGGAGGTGTGTGAAGTCAAAGAATGGAGGTGTGTGAAGTCACAGCATGGTGGTGTGTGAAGTCATAGAATGGAGGGGTGTGAAGTCATAGAATGGAGGTGTGTTAAGTCATAGAATGGAGGTGTGGAGTCACAGAATGGAGGTGAGTGAAGTCACAGAATGGAGGTGTGTGAACTGAGAATGGAGGTGTGTGAAGTCACAGAATGGAGGTGGGTGAAGTCATACAATGGAGGTGTGTGAAGTCAGAAGGGAGGTGTGTGAAGTCACAGAATGGATATGTGTGAACTCAGAATGGAGGTGTGGGAAGTCACAGAATGGAGATTTGTGAAGTCATAGAATGGAGGTGTGTGAGGTCATAGAATGGATGTTTCTGAAGTAAGAATGAAGGTGTGTGAAGTCATAGAATGGAGGTGTGTGAAGTCATAGAATGCAGGTGTGTGAAGTCACAGAATGGAGGTGTGTGAAGTCAGAATGGAGGTGTGAAGTCATAGAATAGAGGTGGGTGAAGTCATAGAAAGGAGTTGTGGGAAGTCATAGAATAGAGGAGTGTGAAGTCATAGAATGGAGGTGAGTGAAGTCACAGATCCGAGGTCTTGAAGTCATAGAATGGAGCTGTGTGATGTCAGAATTGAGGATTGTGTAGTCCTAGAATGGATGTGTGTGAACTCATAGAATGGAGGTGTGTGATGTCACAATGGAAGTGTGTGAACTCACAGAATGGAGGTGTGTGAAGTCATATATTGGAGGTGTGTGAAGTCAGAATGGAGGTGTGTGAAGTCACAGAATGGAGGTGTGTGAACTCAGAATGGAGGTGTTTGAAGTCATAGATCGAGGTGTGTGAAGTCACAGTATGAAGGTTTGTGAAATCATAGAATGGAATTTTGTGAATTCACAGAATGGAGCTGTGTGAAGTCAGAATGGAGGAGTGTGAAGTCATAGAATGGAGGTGTGTGAAGTCAGAATGGAGGTGTGTGAACTCATAGAATGGACGTGTGTGAAGTCACAATGGAGGTGTGTGAAGACAGAGAATGGAGGTGTGTGAAGTCACAGAATGGAGGTGTGTGAAGTCCTAGAATGGAGGTGTGTGAAGTCATAGAATGGAGGTGTGTGAAGTCATAGAATGGATGTTTCTGAAGTAAGAATGAAGGTGTGTGAAGTCAAAATGGAGGTGTGTGAACTCATAGAATGGAGGTGTGTGAAGTCACAGAATGGAGGTGTGTGAAGTCAGAATGGAGGTGTGAAGTCATAGAATGGGGGTGGGTGAAGTCATGGAAAGGAGGTGTGGGAAGTCATACAATGGAGACGTTTGAAGTCATAGAGTGGAGGTGAGTGAAGTCACATATTCAAAGTCTGTGAAGTCATAGAATGGAGGTTTGTGAAGTCAGAATGGAGGTGTATGAACTCATAGAATGGAGGTGTGTGAAGTCACAATGGAGGTGTGTGAAGTCATAGAATGGGGGTGTGTGAAATCAGAGAATGGAGGTGTGTGAAGTCAGAATGCAGGTGTGTAAAGTCATAGAATGGAGGTGTGTGAAGTCATAGAATGGAGGTGTGTGAAGTCATAGATTGGAAGCGTGTGAAGTCATAGAATGGAGGTGTGTGAAGCTATAAATTGAAGGTGTGGGGAAGTCATAGTATGGAGGTGTGTGAAGTCACAGAAATGGAGGTGTGTGAAGTCACAGAATGGAGTTGTGTGAAGTAACAATGGAGGTGTGTGAAGTCATAGGATGGAGGTGTGTGAAATCAAAGAATGGAGGTTTGTGAAGTCATAGAATGGATTGTGTGTGAAATCACAGAAAGGAGGTGTGTGAAGTCACAGAATGGAGGTGTGTAAAGTCACAGAGTGGAGGTGTGTGAAGTCACACAATGGAGGTTTGTGAAGGCATAGAATGGAGGTGTGTGAAGTCACAGATTGCAGGTGTGTGAAGTCAGAATAGAGGTGTGCGAAGTCATAGAATGGAGGTGTGTGAAGTCAGAATGGAGCTGTGTGAAGTCATAGAATGGATGTGTGTGAAGTCAGAATGGAGGTGTGTGAACTCATAGAATGGAGGTGTATGAAGTCACAATGGAGGTGTGTGAAGTCACAGAATGGATGTGTGTGAACTCAGAAAGGAGGTGTGTCAAGTCATAGAATGGAGGTCTGTGAAGTCCTAGAATGGAGGTGTGTGAAATCATAGAATGGAGGTGTGTGAAGTCACAGAATTGAGGTGTGTGAAGACAGAATGGAGGTGTGTGAAGACAGAATGGAGGTGTGTGAAGTCAGATAATGGAGGTGTGTGAAGTCACAATGCAGGTGTGTGAAGTCATAGAATGGAGGTGTGTGAAGTCATAGAATGGAGGTGTGTGAAGTCACAGAATGGTGGTGTGTGAAGTCATAGAATGGAGGGGTGTGAAGTCACAGAATGGAGGTGTGTGAAGTCATAGAATGGAGGTGTGGAAGTCACAGAATGGAGGTGTGTGAAGTCACAGAATGGAGGTGTGTGAACTGAGAATGGAGGTGTGTGAAGTCACAGAATGGAGGTGTGTGAAGTCATACAATGGAGGTGTGTGAAGTCACAGAATGGAGGGGTGTGAATTCATAGAAGGGAGGTGTGTGAAGTCATAGAATGGAGGTGTGTGAAGTCACATAATGGAGGTGTGTGAAGTCACAGAATGGAGGTGTGTGAAGACACAGAATTGAAGTGGGTGAACTCAAAATGGAGGTGTGTGAAGTCACAGAATGGAGGTGTGTGAATTCATAGAAGGGAGGTGTGTGAAGTCACAGAATGGAAGTGTGTGAAGTCAAAATGGAGGTGTGTGAAGTCAGAGAATGGAGGTGTGTGAAGTCAATGAATGGACTTGTGTGAAGTCAAAATTTTGGTGTGTGAAGTCAAAGAATGGATGTGTGTGAAGTCACAGAATGGAGGTGTGAGAAGTCAAAATGGTGGTGTGTGAAGTCAAAGAATGGATGTGTTTGAAGTCATAGAATGGAGGTGTATGAAGTCATGGAATGGAGGTGTGTGAAGTCAAACATTGGAAGTGTGTGAAGTTACAGAATGGAGGTGTGTGAAGTCATAGAATGGAGGTTTGTGAAGTCATAGAATGGAGGTGTGTGAAGTCAGAATGCAGGTGTGTGAAGTCATAGAATGGAGGTGTGTGAAGTCATAGATTGGAATTGTGTGAAGTCATAAATTGGAGGTGTGTGAAGTCACAGAGGGAGGTGTGTGAAGTCACAGAATGGAGTTCTGTGAAGTCACAGTGGAGGTGTGTGAAGTCATAGAATGGAGGTGTGTGAAGTCATAGATTGGAAGTGTGTGAAGTCATAAATTGGAGGTGTGTGAAGTCACAGAGGGAGGTGTGTGAAGTCACATAATGGAGTTCTGTGAAGTCGCAGTGGAGGTGTGTGAAGTCATAGAATGGAGGTGTGTGAAGTCAAAGAATGGAGGTGTGTGAAGTCATAGAATGGAGGTGTGTGAAGTCACAGCATGGAGGTGTGTGAAGTCAGAATGGAGATGTGTGAAGTCATAGAATGGAGGTGTTTGAAGTCACAATGCAGGTGTGTGAACTCATAGAATGGAGGTGGGTGAAGTCACAATGCAGGTGTGTGAAGTCATAGAATGGAGTTGTGTGAACTCAGAAAGGAGAGGTGTGAAGTCACAGAATAGAGTTGTGTATTCATAGAATGGAGGTGTGAAGTCAGAATGGAGATGTGTGAAGTCATATAATGGAGGTGTGTGAAGTCACAGAATGGAGGTGTGTGAATTCATAGAATGGATGTGTGTGAAGTCATAGAATGGAGGTGTGTGAAGTCACAGAATGGAGGTGTGTGAAGTCAAAAAGGTGGTGTGTGAAGTCACAGAATAGAGGTGTGTGAAGTCATACAATGGAGGTGTGTGAAGTCACAGAATGGAGGTGTGCGAATTCATAGAATGGAGGTGTGTGAAGTCATAGAATGGAGGTGTGTGAAGTCACAGAATGGAGGTGTGTGAAGTAACAGAATGGAGGTGTGTGAAGTCACAGAATGGAAGTGGGTGAACTCACAATGGAGGTGTGTGAAGTCACAGAAGGGAGGTGTGTGAAGTCAGAAGGGAGGTGTGTGAAGTCACAGAATGGAGATGTGTGAACTCAGAATGGAGGTGTGGGAAGTCACAGAATGGAGATTT